>JAVQJG010218565.1:0-20787 GCA_036024015.1 Craterocephalus amniculus
AGCGTGGTGCACTAGACTTTAATCAATAAAGTTTTTTCATCCAAGTTTTATTAATTTTCATTTTAAAGTTAAGTATTAGAAATCATCAAAGGAAACACGCATTTAAAAAAAAAAGAAAAAGATTTTACACTGGTTGGTACAGCTGATTGCCATCAGGGGAGCTGATAGATGAATTCCCACAAAGAGAACATGTTACATTTATGACTTAACACATACGAAATATGCCCGAAAACTTGCCACTGTCTGACAGAACTTTATAGCCCAGCCTGTTTGCTCCATATCAGGTTCATTAAACAAGCCTGAAATGTTTTTCTGTGAAGCAACCCTTTGCAAGTTCATGCATGCTTATCATTTCTGGAGATCTTTGCCAAAAATATGAGGAAAAGCTCATTTTAGATTGAACATAATATACAAGCAATATGACACAGAGGCATATTTCTGGCCTCCAAACTCCCCAGATGCTGATTTGAAAGGATGTGTTGTAAACAAAGACCTGTCATACCAGGTCTTTTGTTTTGGCTCATGTGCCACTCCAGTTGTCAGAACATCTCTGTTTACCAGTATTTCCAGTTGGTGTCAGAATACATCTCGTGCAGACAATATTCTGCTCTCATGTATATTTCTAAAGGAGCTGCATCATATAACAAGTCGGCAATTTAAACACTGCACACTTCCCTTAACTGCCTACACCAGACCATGAAAGGTTACCTGTCTTCAGTTGTTGGACCGTATCAAGCTGATGTGCACAATGGATGGCAACACTGGGAACATCGGCTGTCACCTCCGCTTCATGATGCATTTGTCCCCTCAGTGACATCTTACAGAAAACTCTTAACTGAAAACTTGAACTGTGCTCACCTTCTTTGACAGCATATTAATCAAACTTGATGCATCTGAAGCCCGATTTCATCCATGACAAGTCAATGTGTCACAGTTTTCTGTATGCGTAAAATGTGATTATTTCAGAAGACTTTGGTGGTATGGATGATTGTAGTTGCACAACATGTTGAAAAGTCACTGGAGAAAACAGGGGAAAACCCCCAAGTGTTTGCGATGAGAATCCGGGATGAATGGTTTTCCTACAAATCTGACCGTGATGGTGTATTTAGGTGTAATGGACATGCTACAAGTGGCAGTGTTGTAACAATGGACCGGCAATTCATCTGCCAGTCTCGCCTTTCGGGCCTGTGGAACTGGAACTGGACTGTATTGAATTGCTGGCATGTTTCTCCTCCCCGGTCCACTCCAGGCTGATTCAGTGTGACGCTTGGTCCATGAGGAGCTCTCTAAGAGCAAATCGGCCGCGTTCTGCTGCCTCCAGTTTCTGCCACTGTAGCTAATAGCTAGTGTCATGCTTTCTCATAGTTTGCATATTTGTGTGCTAGCATGCTTGTGTGTGTTTGCTTCGGCGAGAGGGTCAAATTTTTGCTGCTGGAAAGAGGTGAAGTTAAAAATGGAAAGCATCAGTTTACAGCACTAAGGTTTTTGCATGAAAATAGAGATTCATCTCTAAGATTCTCCTTTTCAAATTTTACATTATGAGTTTCATCTTCTTTTACTTTCAGAATATCAGGAATATGGAAACATGCTATTTCTTGCCACATCTACTTTCTTTCCACATCCACTACTCCAACTGTTTTATTTCATTTATAAAGGGAACGTGCATTACAACAATTATGAATAAACCTATAAATAATATTCTATAACCTAGAACCTTGAAAAGAGTCATTTTCCCATGAGTCACTACATCTATAAGCATTTTTAACGATAATTCATAGATTGCTGGAATAGATTGTAGGTATAATGATTTATAGAACTACTTTTTAACGCAACCACTTACAACCAGCCTCCAGAGCTGTTTTCACTCCTGGACTAACACTGCCATAGAGACACATACAGCACATACAGCTGTGTATACAGCTAGACAAGGGTCAGAGCATGTGGTTAGGCTAACAACAGAAATAGCAGCTCCTTCTGTTGCAGTGCTCATCAGTCCTATTTTGTAGCAGTTGTTCTGCTCGGGTTCATTGTATCCCATCCCACACCTGCTCCATGTGCAACCTCCCCTTTACGATAATGAACACACTTCCAAATGAAACAGGGGCTGCAGTTGACTTCCAATCAGTTTTGTGAGCTTTCTGGAGTTGCTGTGATCACCTGATTAGCCACAGAGGAGAAGACTAATGTTTTCACTGAGTGAGAAACTGAAGGCAGGTGGATGGATACCATGACACACAACAGATTTAGACATAGTTATGTTTAAGAGATGCTCAGGTTTGGTTTGGTTGACAACACTGTGATCTACAACTCTCTTTGGTAATTTCTTTTTCTTTTTTTTAGTCTCCAAATAATTGGAGTTTCAGTGGGAGAATTGTAATTAATGCTCAGTCAGGCACATATGGGAGCATAATATTCTTTAAAACCATTTAGTTTCATCCTTTCAGCACTGACAGTAGAGTAAGACCTGAAAATGTTGCAGTTGCCAAGTTTTAAAGCAGAAAAGACAGACTGGAAATGAAATAAACAAATTCCATGAAGCACTGAGCATTCAGATTCAACTTTCGACTTGTGTGACACACATTAGACTTTCAAATTAAGATCAGGAAGTTTTCTATCAGTGAGTGAAGCGCAGACCCTCCCACTGTGGGTGAGACCTCCATCTGAGAGTTTAGTGTAAAGCTCTAAATTGTCTGACCCTGCCGACTGACTGCCGAAGCGTCTTCTCACATCATCGGCAGATGCCAACGCTGCTTCACCAACAAATGCCTTTAACCTCTGTCTGTCTTCATCTCTTCTTCTGTCTTCTTCTTGCCCTCTCGTTTTACTCGCACATAACTCACCTTTGTAAATAAATCACTTTGAAGTAACCCAAGACTGCACAGGGTTCTGCATCTCAGTGCCAGAGCCTGCTCTTATCTATTTTTCAGCTGAAAAAAGGTCTCGTATTTCCTCGTCCTACAGTATGGCAGAAACTGTAGCTCATCTGCAGTGAGTGAGTTACCTGTTTTGTGGGTTGCTGACACATGAATAATACTCCGTCCTGCCAGTGTGCTGGCATCAGTCCATCTTGTCAGAGGTGCCGTTGAATTTGGAAGTCATGCGGGTCAGACAGATCATACAGTCAGCCTTTGGCCAAACAGAAAGGTCAGCCAATTGTTTGCACTGCTCTTTATTTATTCATGCAATTCAGACAATATTTAATCAATTTAAAATCCAGTTTGCTTTTTTTTATACACAAAAAAATGCTTTTTTGTTGAGACCTGCTAACATTATGATTTTTAATATTATCAGTTTAATTTTTCTGCTGGGATTAAACAAATTTTTGCCTTTGGGAAAACCAATACCAATACCACGACACCACCACATGTTTATGTTTACTGTCTGGTGAGAGGGAGAGAATTAGATCTCAAATTCACCCTTCAAGGATTAGTTTTCTTGCTTTCATAGAATCACCTACAGTTTAAAGCAACATTGCATAAGTTTCAGACCTTAGAGCTCTGTGCTTCTGACTCATTTTGATGGCACACTGACATCCATTATGCACATTCTTGGAACTGTCGTTTCCCTGCAGCATACCAGGGCTGAGAGACCACACTCCAAAACTTTTTTTTTCAAGCCCAGAGCATCACATGACAGCTGCTTTTTTGCTATACGGTGCTGCAACACACACCAGCGATTGGATATTATCTTGGCCTTGCACTGTGGATGATTCTGCAACTAAAACTCAGGGCAAGGAAAGAAAGTCAGCATTGGAAGTGTTTTTACTCGCTGGAGTCAGCTCAGAGACAAAGAAGAGGCAGGTGCAAGATGGATGGCAGATTAGCCTCCGTTAGGGGGTGCTAAAGTTACCGTATCTGCTTTTTAGTTAAGTTTAGTTGTGCCGCTTTATGTTAGTTGTGCAGAATGAGGGAGTGGCCAACAGCTGTGGCAGATGAGTGTCATCCCCTGTTATCAAAGTGTTGACATCTATCTTTTGTCTGTCTTTGAAGTGGTTTTCTTCAGCATGTTTTTCAGTAAGCCTAAAATATTGATGGTTGACAAAAGTAGTAAAAACACATTTTAAAGATGCTTGCCTTCAGAAAGCGTTTATGCAGAAAATATTTTAAAATACATGATTAATGTTACATCCACTTCTTCTTTAATGCACTCTTTGGCGTCTTAGTTTTGTTGCTAAAGCTGAATTATTTCAGAAATATTGAAATTACTGAATTACTTTAGCAGGAACCCAAGCTAAAAAGGTTTTTCCAAAAACAAAAAAACCCTCTTCAGAGTATTTTTCTTTTCTAATAGCAAAAAGAAACAAGCTGAGATGACTGAGCATTTTCTATGTAATTCACATCATGTGCTGTGCTTTGTTGAAGCTTCGCCGCTATAAATGGCACAGACTCGCTTTCCCAGAAAATCTGACCACATTCTTTGCTGCTTTTTAAGCTGAGATACAATTTAGCACTGATGGAGCTTATTTCACAAAGGCATCATTTAACCCTTCTTAACTCATACAACACACATCTCTAGTCATCATGCAAGTGATAAAATAATTATTTCACACCAGCCTCATTGAGGCTTCACTGCAATCAATTTAATACCATATTTTGAACTTTCCCTCTTCCATTCATACGGCTTTAACCATTCTACTTGCTTTGGTACCTCTTAGCGATGTAGTGTAGCATAAAATTTTAAACGGGGCAGCTCTGCTGGGCTCAGGTGATGGCTTATCACGCTCGAAGAGGGGGAACACTTGAACAGACTGAGGCATGATCTCTGTCTCAGCAAAGCTATTACAGGGTTCAGTGAATCTAAGCACAGCCACATGGTGGGTGATAAGCAGGTGTATATACAGTAAATGTAAGCGCGTATGTGAGCAGTTTTGCTGTGAGGCGTTGTGCGTGTTCGCGTATGTGTGTGTGTCACTTGTTTATTCATGCAGAGTTCACTGTTTCCTGTCAGCACAACCTTTTCTGCAGGCTTTCATTCAGGTGGATCTGCAAGATTAAAGTTTATAGGATCACAACATTTCCCTGAGCACGATCCTCCTTTATAGTCTGAATCTAGGATGTGTGCTTACCAAACACACCTCAACGCTTTAATAATCTCTGTCCCGCGAGGATTAGGAACATCCTGAGATGACCTCATTGAGCATGCTGTCACACACAAGAACATATTTCACAAAGCCCGGCTCTGGACTGAAAAGATGTTGCCATGTCTGCTCAGTGTCAGGGAAGATGAGTTATCTGTTCTGTGAGTTACCGTGCGAAATTTGTGTCACACTGCAGACCTTATAGCTTCAAAAGCTGCAACCCTGCAAGGTTTAAAGTTTCTTTCTTTCCCCGCTTCTGACTTTTTTCATTCATCTATTTCATCCAGCACCACACAGACATGCCTTTTTTAACCGGGCCATAACTTCCTCTATTTCTCTCTCTGTGTGTGAAAGACAGACACAAAGTAGGGGATAGAAAAAGCGACCTATTTTAAGACCAGTGTGTAATTAATCATAAGCTAGCAGCCAGCATTAAGAGAGGAAGAAATGTGTGATCGCTTCCTCTGTGACTTTCTGTCCCTCCCTAGATTACTTTTTTCTTCCCCTCTGAGCCTCTCCTTACTAAATTTTAATCCTCTCCTCCCATCTTTCCTGTGGACCTGAGCATATGCCTTCTCTCTTTCTCTGCTCTCTTATGCTCTTCTTAATCTGTTTTTTTTTGCATGCATATTAATGTGCGTGTACACTAAAATTCACAATCCTTCATAATGAGAAACAAAATGCCTTCCAATGCCTCTTCTGAGTTTATCATTTCATGGAGAACATTTCTTTGGACTGAGAGTCACACAGTCTACACCTATGATTCCCCCACTGAGTCTACAGGCTATTGTTTATTGACAGATGGTGAAAAACACGGTCTCATTTGTGGGTAATAAGTCGTTACTAATTGTCTGCAGATTGGATCAATGTCCTGTTCTGCCCGAGCTCAGCTCTCTGTAATACCGCAGACAGCCCAGTCAACATTTATCTCTGCAGGTAGACGGTTGCTGAGGAAAAGTCCTTTTGAAGTCATTATGAAGGCCTTTTCACTAAATCTGATTGAAGCATTTCCTATGAATACTTGAAAGGTTTTTTACGGTACAAACACATTTTCCTTCACACTTGATACAGTTGGCACAGTCAAGATTTGCTCAAATAATTCCCATCAACTGTGATGGCATTTTCTTTAATTCCGAGAGAGCATGTTCCTGTCATTTTTCATGATGGCAATGGCCAGTCATGTGTATTACAGTAATGTAGACTGCGACCCAATCTGGAGCTACTGTGTCACCCTCTATAGTTTGATTGACAAGAGGGAACAGTCATGAAAAGTTCACCTTTTTGGCTCCTCAAGCCTTCCCTCAAAGGCCGTTTCCGTTCTCAGCTGTCATACAGACTTCCTTTTCCCCCGCAGCAGATACATGTCTGTTAGACCGGAGGCAAATTTCCATAGCTAAGACAGTACATTGACTCTCAAAATTATCTTTGGCTGTATTTTTGAAGAGGAAGTTAGACTCACTGTATTGTGAGTTTGCTAGTACATTTTGAAATAGTCAAACACATTTGCATGTTAAAATATCTAGTTTAGGGTTTATGAAGGAATGGTCAGTGGACTGGGGCTTGTATAACGGTTTTATAGTCATGTTGCCCACTCAAAGCACTTTGACACCACATGTCACATTCACCCATTGACACACACACTCATGCACCACTTATTTTGTGACGTACTAGTGCAACTACAAACATTCAGACATTGAAAGGCCCATCAGAAAGCTCCGTGGGTTTCAGTGTCTTGCCCAAGGACACTTTGACATTCAGTCAGGGGAAGCTGGGAATCGATCCACCAACTTTCTGGTTGGTAGATGACTCTTCTTCTTGAGCTCTAGCCACCGACATGAATTTATTATGTTTTGTTTTCACTGGAACTCTTGTTTCATCTTCAGTTTGTTTCAAATCAGCTTTATTTGTATTGTGCAAGTTCACAACAAAATTAGCTTGAAACAGTTTTACTTTTGATTTAACTATAATCCCAGCTACACAAATCCATTACATGATCTGCATTAGTCCAGGTCATAACAACTGTGTTCAGATAAGTTAGTTCATCGTTTTTTTTTTAAAAAGATTTCCTAGCTAAAGTAAAAACATCCATCCATCCATTTTCTGAACCGCTTAATCCAAGTGGGTGGGTGTGCTGGAGCCTATCCCAGCTGTCAAGGGGCGAGAGGCGGGGTACAACCTGGACAGGTCGCCAGTCTGTCGCAGGGCAAACACGGAGAGACAGACAACCACTCACACACACACTCACTCCTAGGGAGAATTTAGAGCGCCCAATTAACCTCACATGTCAATACATTTTCTAGTTCTAACAATCAGAGTTGATCAATGGGACAGAGAACATTTTGGGACAAGAGATGTCTTCTCGCACCTGATATGAAACATTAAGAAGAACCATTTTGCACTGATAATTTATCTTAAAAATCACATTTCTGTGTATTTCTGCTTTACTTTGATGATTGTAGTAGGAAACATTATTGACTGTCAGGCCAACCCCAGTCAAACTGAAGATGTAAATGTGTTTCTGTAATGTTCACAGCTATAACTGTCATTTCAGTACTGCGCCCGTTTGCTTTCACTTATGATGGATGAATACTTGCATGGCAGCTTCCTCTTCTTCTTCATCTTCTCTCACCATTTTCACAACTCTATTACGTGACATGTTTTAAACCAACCAGGCGCTCATATTCATCCTATCCTGTGTTTTCTTACTGTCTTTTTTTCTTTAACAACCTTTAAAGTGGTGTATGTTTTCAGAGCACGCAATGTTGTTTTTTTCCTTCCTGATTTTGAATTAAGAAATAATGTCATCTCTAATGGTTTTCCTCATTCTGCAAATCACTTTTATGTATTTTCAAAAGACAGCTTTCCCAGCATCTCTCCCAGCAACCCTGCTGTAGTGACGGGAGTCTATCATCCTGTTACACAGGAAATTGAACTCACACCCACATTCTATCACTCTAGCATGCAATGAGTCAGGGTTAGACAAGCTTCCAGAGATGCACACACACATATGCTCGTGCACATACAGTACGCATACATAAACAAACTCGGTCACACAAAAATGACAGCATTTCCAGAATTTAAGGGAAAGTGCTCTGTGTGTTCAGCACAGCGTCTCTGCTCATACGTCATTAGTAAGTCTGGGTGTTATTATGGAGAAGACAGTGTATTAGATGTCCTGACAGATTGCGTAGAGGCCTGCTATCCTATCAGGATTGGATAATAAAAGGACACTTAATCTAGCCAGTTCCCAATAGTCCCTCTTCGCAGAATAAAAAATCCTGATAATCAGTCTTTGCTCTAACCGTCCTTGTCAAAGTCTCCCCCTCCCTTAGTCCCATCGTAAAATTTAAGAGCAGTAATTACGACTTAATCTTCTCATGCTCCACCATTCATCCACCAAAACATTTTCCATGCAGAGACACAGAGCAAGAGTCTAGCAACATAAAACATGATGATTACCTTTGCTGCAAAGCATTAATGTGAGATAGAAACAGGTTCCAGATTGAATGAAAGGAGGTTGTCTAGTGAATTAATGTGGACTTTGATTATCCAGTAGTACCTGAGATGTAAGGCAGAAGAAGAGGGGTTGATTCTGCATTGTTCTTCTGGGACTGCACTGTTTACAACTGAAGCTGAACAGATGGAGCAATTGTGGAAAGGCATAGAGACAGGGGGCCGAGTCTGTCTACTGTCAGGACTTGTTGCTGCCTTAAAATGAGATTGTGTGAGAATTACTGCCATGTTACACTGGAATCATGTATCTCAGTCTTCTAATGTATCTGAAGTGCATTTGACAACAATGGTAGCCCATTCAGTTTAGTTCAGCTTTATTTGTTTAGCACAAATTCATGACAGTATCATCTCAGGGCATTTCACAGACAATCAGTTTGAGCCAATCTGTTGTTATCAGTCACTTATAAATAGAAAACCAACTGCATCGAATGCTGACTTCAATCCCCATCCTGAGCAAGCTAAATGTGATGGTGGAAAGAAAGGAAGGAACACGAAGGAAAGTCCTCCAGTAGAACCTGGCTCAGGCAGGGCGGCTATCTGCCTCAGACAGAGAGACCAACAGACATCAGAGCTTTTATCAAGGGACATCTGCTGAAAGAGGAGAAATCTATGTCATATGTTTATCCATCAGAGATAAGTCGCAGAGATTAAAGATGAAAAATGGCCAGTGCATCATGGGACGTCCCCCAGAAGTCTAAGCCTATGGAACAATGACTAAGGGCTATCGCTTAGTCGAGCAGCTAGACCCACGAAAGCCGAGTTGACCCGCGATCAATCGGCATTTGGCTCCTTTCCCATCGACAATAGAAAGCGCATCTGATCCTCTGCTGGCAGCTGCGTTGCCTATGTCCCCACAGATGTGACTCCGGTGATGCAATCACGCTGCTTTCACGTTAATTATGTTAATACAGCGCAACAGAAATCTAGGGAAGTAAACAGTAATGGAAGTAATTTTTGTGACTTGTGTGGCCTATTTTTAAGTTAAAGTTTTGTTTAAAAAGTAGCTAAACAATGGTGAGCAAGTCGGGCAGGAGTCAATGTGCTTTCTGGTTTTGCACTTTAGTCCGTCCACAACTCATCGGGTGTCGGCCGATTTCCCCACAGAATGTAGGCTCCTGAATGCGTGCCCGAAGCAGAGATGTCTTGTTACCTTTATATGAGAAGCGAATGGCAAGATGTAATGTTGTGGACACGTACCGCCCAAAGTCATCAGTAAATAAGCGGGTCAACCCAGGTCTAGCGTTCCCATCGCATGCCGATCAGAGCTGAGCCGATTAAAGGCGATTTTAACCCGGGTCACTTGCCGAGTCGATGGACGCAAGTCGACACGGGTCAGCGAGCCTTTCCCATTGTCACCAAAAGCCGGTTGTACGCGGGTTTGAACGGGTGTTTTGGCCAGTGGAAAAGGGGTAAAAGAGTGAAGTTCTCCATTGGAAATATCTGTAAATGTGAGATCTTTCATAAACACCGGAGCTTGGTTGTGGATAGCTTTATATGTGAACAATAGGATTTTAAACTCTATCCTGGATTCAACAGGGAGCCAATGAAAAGAAGCTTAAACTGGAGAAATATGATTTCTTCTAAAAGTTCTCAGCAGAACCCTGGCTGCAGCATTTTGGATCAGCTGAAGACTTTTCCGGGCATTTTTGGGACAGCCCATCAATAAGAAATTGCAATAGTCTAGTCTCGAAGAAACAAGAGCATGGACAACATGGACTAGTTTTTCTGCATCACTCTGAGACAGCCACCATGTGTCAAAAAGCCTCAACAACCCCAACAAGAGCATGCCATCCAATAGTTCACAGTGTGGGCTCTCAGGCAATGAGGTGCGTGATTTCATAAATATTACAAAGTGCATCCCATCGTTAGTGTGAGTGTGGAAATGGGAATTGGCTTCAATAGGTTTTTTCTCCATGCTGTGTATTTGTTCTGCTTAGCAGAGGTTGCACTACACTTTTTCTTTGCCTGTCATATGACTGACAGGGTCATAAAAAAACAGTCATCTTTATTTTATTTATTTTTTGGTCACTTTAATTTTTTAAATGATAAAGATATATATTGTAAATATTCAGTCTGAAAAAGCTCAGCAGAAAATCAACTCTGTGCCATCACACATCAAGAAGATGTCCAGAGTACATGTAGCCTAACTTTTTCTCAGAAACCACTGACTTTGGCTCCAGGGGCAATATAGGAACAATACCATTAGATGATTGCATTTAAAATACAAGAGTTCACCTGCTGTGGCCTTAACACAGTCTCACACCTTCCTCCTGGTCTCCATGGACTTTTACTGTGCCTGCTTGTGTCTAATCAAATGTATCCAGTAGTATTGCTGCAGAGAACAATTACATGATGTTCTGGACTTTTGCTTTGGGAAGATGACTTTTCATGCCCTAGTTTGATGTTCTGGAGGCTGAATCTGTGCTCTGGTGCCACAGGAGAGACTGGAGTTTTAGCCAAAGTTTTGAAATCTGTGAACATTTCACTTCAGAAGTGTTCAAAAGCCAATAAGCCTCTCTGAACGGGGGTTTTCTTGATCCCACAAGCACTCGCTTCAGCAGGAGAAAATGTGCTTCTTCTGCACCAGTAGTTCAGCTGCACCAGTCTGAGACCCATAGTCACTCCAAGACAATAGCAAATTAATATACTCAGTCACAACCAAGTGGTCTGGCTATGAATTTCAATCTGTCAAAATGACAGATGGCTCCAGATTTTGACTTTGACAAAGCCAATCAATGACAGATCATTTTTGGTTCATGCAAGTGTTGCTGCTCAGCCACGGAACCAGGTTCATTCACTGCTGATTGGAATCATCTGGTTATTCCACAAATACATGGAGATAACTTGCTGAAAATATCATTCCAACCTTTGCGATCCAGTAACACATACAATGAAATCAGGTTCTACTCACCTGGTGGATATGTATGTTTAAATGGTTTCGGTCCATTTTGCTGTCATGGCAGCTTTCAGTTAAAAGCCAGGCTAAAAACCAGTGGGAAGGCATAATAAACTGTTTTTACTGGGACAAAAACCCAGTGCTGTGTCGAGGTAAGGTAGGAGAAAACGCCATTTTTCGATCTCCGCTGCTGCTGAGTCATTCTGCATTGATACTATTTGTCCCTTACCGGCAGTTGTAGATTTCAAGATGGCTGACAGCCTACCCATGCACAAATCTAAAATTATTCACTGAGTGTGTGGGATCATTATCAGAGATAATGCATATCAATTTTGACTAGTACCCAACAGAAATTGTTACTCAACCATTTAATATCAGTTATAGTTTGTATTCATAAAGCCAGTTTTATGACTAACTCAAGTCTTTCTCATACTGTTTCTCTTTACAGTGGAGAATAACCCATGCCACACGAACCCTTGTCTACATGGCGGGAGCTGTCTGCAGGAAGGTGATGGCTATAGCTGCTACTGTCCTCCGGGCTTCTCTGGAGAGAGCTGTGAGATTGGTGAGTCACCGCCTGGTTAGGTCTGAGGGGCAAGACCTTGCAGGTCGGCAGCTGCAGACGCATGCTGTGTCAGTGTAGCATAAGGGGAATGGAACAGGCATATGCTGGGATAACATTAAGCAGATATACTCCGCTGTGTAGTGAATTCAGGAGGAAAACGCCAGCTTTTCTCTGTGGGGTTTGTTTCCGCCTGTGTTCAGGATGGTGGATCCAATCTAACACTTGCCGCTTTGATGGCAGGTCCAGCAGTTTTGGATCAAGCTCCCTGATTGAAAGCAAAAAGGGAATATCCATACAGTATGTTGCAAGTCAGACATTTGTGCCAGAGGCTGTTGAAGGTGTGAGTGTGATAACGTCCATGCTAGTGTGTGTGTGTGTCTTCACCTTCCGCCCCATGAGCAGGAGCAGCTCATCTTTCCACTCAGTTGTGTGATGGGAGAGTGTGGCTGTCAGAAAATGATGGTGCAGTCATTTAGGTATGGGTGTGTGCGTGCGTGTGTGTCAGACATGCAAGGACACACTGGTCAGAGAGGAGATTTGAGCTCAGTGAGGGGTGGAGTAGCTGATTAAAGCGGGGTAGCAACAGCGCACACTTCTGTGAATGAGGAGAGGCAAAAAGTGAAGCAAAGAAAAGGCAGATGTGGAAGAAAATAACTGTCTTCATGAAAAGTGTGAAAGGTGCAATAAAAGGTTACGCATCTCCATTTCCAAGGTAAGGAAGATGAAATGCTCACATTTCAGGTTTAATTTGGCTCACATCACAGCAGAGAGTAGCTTACTGTACGCCTTTCAGCTTTGGAGCCTTCTTGGGATGGATCTAAGGTGTGAGAAGTCAGTCATCCAATAAGCATAAGGCAGATACTTCGGAGAATTGAGCTTGACCTGATTAATTAGGATCCAGTCATCTCAATCATCCCACCTTGTCAATCATTCACTCATCACAACTAGATTGTGAATTATTTATCTGAAAAGCATTCAGTATAAAGTTATCACTAAGTAAAAAATGGTGTCACAGAGTTACTGAATAAATTACCTCAGAATGAAAAAAAAAATTGTCTTAGGTTAATTATTTTTGTGATGTGATTGTTGTGATGATGCTTCTTGGCAGTAAATCTTAAACAGTTGAAAAGCCTGTTTATTTCCCTTGTAGTGTAAATGGAGCGCGAGTGTAAGGAAATGCATTTGATGAGTGAACAGCTGAGTTGAATATGTGGGTTAAACAATTTACTCATTTAACAGGGGCCTCAGTAGCGTTTTGAAGATCCAGAAACAGCCGCAACAGCCTGGTACCTCCTCCTTATGCAGATTAGCACAACGCTAAGGGATGCTCTCTGGTGGTGTTGGTCACTTCTGCACGAACCGCACACCCAACCTGATCCTACAAGTAACTGGTTGGACGATGCCAATATCTCTATCAACAGCTGCTACTCAGCAGTCAGCACCGTTTTGCCCATGTCTTCTCCACACTTTGACCGGATGATCATGGCTGACCGCTGTTGCATGGTCCATACTCAGGTGCTGCTGATGGGACAGTGCCTGGTACCAGCAGCTCAAAACGTGACTTGTTCACAGAATGAGCTGTTTGGCAATTGCAGAGTTTTTCATGGGCACAACATATTCAACTTTAATGCTTATTCCTTAATAAAGCATTTTCCTTACAAATGTAGGCTTTCTGACAATATAAGATTAATTACAAAGAAGTCTTGAAACAGCAAAGAAATAACGGACCAAAGAATGTATTTACTTTGTATACTAGGTTTCTGCATTCGTCTTTGGGACAGTTTCTCCATGAGGTCACCTTCACCAGCCCTACGGAGCTAATGAGGAGAATGAAGGATGAGTGGCTTCAGCAGTATTTTGTAATTGTAAATATATAGCATGAAAAAAGCATGGATTTACCTTTGTTTCATAAAGTCACTAATAAGGTCTTTCCTCCGTGTACATGTATGATTGTATTTTTCCAACATCGTTACATGTTAGCAGTTTGGCTTATTTGTTGGATTTTAGATTGAGCAGTCCTGTGAGGATTTCATTGTTGAAGCAAAACCTCTTTTTTTAAAGTTTTATTGGTACACAGTTGTTGTTAACAGTGTTGAGTCTGGCACATTTATCCTGGACAAATAACTGTGGGCTGAACCAATAAAAAAGATATAAAAAAAATTGACTGGTCACAGGATTTACACTGTAAAAAACTATGCTTTTATGAAAGCTGACTTTTCTATTTACCTGTTCTCTTTTATCACACACTTTGTGTTGACTATATATTTCACATTGTCTATTTTTCATTGTTAAATACCTGTCTTTTAGAGCTTTGTGGTCAGTATTGATCCATACAGAAACGAACAGGCCGAGTTGCAGGTTTTGAGGTCATTACTTATTGAAAGAGGTCAGAGTTCAGAGGGCAAGGGTCAAGAAGGGCACATTGTCCTCAGTGTTATTAGCAAAAACCTTTAATGCTTGGTCCAAAAGCAGGCATTAGGCAGCAATTGGGTGGGCTAAAATCGGTGATCAATCAACTATCTGCCATTTGATCAATAATTTGTGATGAATGCATGTAAGAGCATGTGTTACACACACGTTTGTAATTATTTCCTGTAGTTGATTTAGTTTGGCTTAGTTATTAGGTTGAAAAGCAATAATTAAGAACCAACTGGATTAAATTATTCATTTTGGTCTAAATATAGGAGAAAAGCACATATTTTTCATAAAATATGTATTGGTGAAAATATTTCTTATGTGTGTTGTCTCGCTTTCTTGTGTCAGCATAGCTTAATTGCCTTTCCAGTGTTCTCCATGTGTCATAATGTTGATTATACAGCTAACAGCTGCACAGCTGATGTTTTTAATACATCAGCTCGAAAGACAAAAAGGTTAATAGCCTACAACAACAAGTGCTTGACCACAATTTTACGAGCATTTTTCAGGAAGAAGCAAAAGAGCAGGACTCCGAAACTGTAGTGCAAAACATTTTCTATACAGTCACTGCAGTCATTTTCTAGCCATAAACCACACACAGTCTTTTGAACTGTTTCCAGTTCAAGGGAAATGATCCCCTACAGGCAGCAAAAACAAACACAAAAGGCCTTAAAGTCTGGCTGTCTCCTAGGTTTTGAAGAATTTAGTTGATATATTGATTTTCTTCATTTCCACCAATATATTTAGCTGTTAACGTTCTTCTTAACTGTATTTCTTCCTTTGTCTACTCATTCATGGCTGTCAGGGAAGACACCTGGGCTGTAATAAATGTAATGATGCTAAAAATCTAATTTAGCTTTTGTCGCTGATAATCCATAGCAGTTGGTAAAGTTTGGTTCCTGCTGATGAACGAGCAGCCACTTGGCAGTTTGATAGCCGTATGTTGTGATACAGTAATGAATTATATTGCCCGTACTGCACAGCTGGGATCAACATTTGTTAAAAGACGTAAAATTTTGTCTGAAACAAACATGACAAAAACATCCTTGTGGGATTTCACTCTGCTGCTGAATGTAAAGATGAATTATTCAAACATTTCAGTCTTTATGCCTCTAATCATTCATTTGGTTTACATTAATGAAAGCTATAAAAGCGTCACAAAGCAGAATCTTAAAAAACAAAAACAACATATGGACTCATAGCTGAGATATCTGTCTCAATCTTGTCCTACGACCCATAGGTGTGCTATTGTGTCTTTTTCTGCAGAGACAGATGGCTTACTGTAATGTTTTTGTTGGTATTAGCTTTATAACACATCCACTGTGAAACAGTTGATTACTGTATATTAGGTTTAAGTCTCTGTTTTACTTTGTAGCTAGTTGCTGTCTCTCCGAACACTCAAGTGCAAGGGAGGAGTCTGTAAGTTTGAATTGTATGAATACTGTAGTAGCAGCACAGTAGCTGTAAGCACTGACGTGAATTTAAAAAAGAGATGATAACTACAATTTAAAAACTTCACAATTACTATTTTTACTGAGGGTAAAAGTTAACTTTCCTTCAAATGGTACTCCAACAACAATATTTCCACTTGAATCTAATTTTATATATTTTAAAATTGTTTGGTACAGAGAAACTGTGCTTTTTTATTCAGATATGTGAAGGGTTTGAAGCTGCATTCTTGTCTGCTTTGTGTGTGTTCCCACTTTCAAAGAGGGAAACAACAACCTTAAAGAGAAAATCTGCATGGTAAGTTAGAACAGATTTTGAAGCAATGAGGCAGGCCTGCAAAGTTCTTTGAGTTTGTTTCCATCTGGGTTGTCATTTGCTGTCAAAGTAGTTTCTGCGTGCTCACTTAATCCTTCCTCTGTAATGACATTGGGTTTGCTACAGGGCCAAGATTCCTTCGTCAGATCTGACGAGAAAGGGTCTACATGAGCTCAATCGGTGATCTTCATCAAAGCGTAACAGTAGTGTTGTTCCCCAAATTTTAGAAAACAATAAATGATAAATGGCAGCAAACTGTTTGGAAGAAACCTAGACTGCACGTTGTTAGAAAAAAAAATCTGTGTTTTAGCAGGTAACATTGAAACACTGAAACAACTAGTCTAATAGTTCAGACTTAACTACATGTATGCAGTTTTGCCCTTTCCTGTGTGTGATATAAAGTAGCTTCTAATGCAGGAAATCGGAGGAGGAAATGGCTCTTTAGGGGACAATGATTAGGCTCATTCCTACAGTAGCAGAAGGGATTCTCTTTCGCCATGCAAGTGTAACTAATAAAATCTCTTTTATTCAACATTGGCGTTCTAGCAAAACCCTGAGACCACATAACAGCTATGACTACACCAATCTGCATGCATGTGCCGGTATTTATGAAAGAATAATGTGCAGAGAGGATGGCTTTGCATCATTTATCTACATGACATGGACCCTTGGTTTTTTCTGTGCCATCATCTTCCATGTGTCAGTGATCCTTTCCCTTTTATCCTAAGCTATGAAGCAGCAAAGCCGTGTTCAGTGTGAGCACTATAAATCTTTAAAATCAATTGTATGGCCTATTAATAGCTGCAGCCATATGGAGTAGTTCAGCAGACTGGAGGCTGCTTTGGTGTTAGTAGATGACTGCCATGTGGCACGCTTTCTATTTCTTGCTGTCGAAATATTATGATCACAGAGTAAAAAAACAACATTGTGCAAGTTGATTCTACAGATTGATCATTTAATCATAGACTTGGAAATAATAGGTGAGAGTACAGTTTATATCCAGCATCATGTGCTCTCAGACTTTTTAAAAGTACTCAGTAATACTCTAAAAAAAAAATAAAGAAATAAGGTTGTTTTTTCCCACAGCAGCTTTTCCAGTTGAGCTCAAATATAGTTTGTTGTGGGGAAAATGAATTAACCTGTCTAATGTATCTCTGAACAAAGGTTAACGTATCACAGGAATTCCAAATGAAGCCAGAGTTTGGGGAAATTATTTATGGTCAACTGCTGTTTGCTCTCCCAAAAGACCTCAATCAGTCCATCAGTCATCCAGTCAGGCAGGAGGAAGATGGAGAGCAGGCAGGTAAATGATTTCCGGTTGTGAGCCATTTATGTGCTGCTAGGCTGACAACAACAACAGCACATTATCATTAAAAACACATCAGTTCTGTGTTTCTCTCATGTTGTTCACAGAAGATTTAAAACAAGTAGCTGGGAGATGAAGCATGTATTTTGGCTTTTAAATTCAGCGTGAGTTGAGAGGTCAAGACGGTGAATGATCCTCTTAACAGAAGGAAATTACTTTGGTAACATGGTTTCCTTTTCCTGTCTCTTGCCCCTGTCCCGCTTCCTATCTTTCTCCTTTCCTTGTGTGTATTCTTATCCTCCATTCTCTCTGTCACTTGCATGATAAATGAGAAGAGATAGCAGCACCTGAACTAGTTCAGGGAGTTCAACAATTTATTAAAAGTGGCTCAGTCACAGGTGTCCTTACACCTCTTTTTCTCACAGTATAACCCTTTTATTTTTCTTAACTCTTCAACAACTAAGGTCAAATCAGTCAGAGACAACCGGATTGGATATAAAGCTGTACATACATACATAATGCCAACCTAACACACTACAGACCTACTGGGTTAAGATAGTGTTTGCAGTAATGTCTGTCAAATAGTGGTATTTCTATTTGAAAAAAGGGGAAAACATTTGTAATTCTTTGATAAAAAGATAATATATCAGATGTTGAAAATGTAAAGTTACTCTCAGAAAAACATTTTGATTATAGTCAGCTATTCCAGACCAACATTTCTCAAAGTTTAAAAACTTTTTATTCGTCATCTATTTGTCATAATATAATGCTTATGCATAAACGATCAGCATACAGGTGGTTTTGGACCTGCACCATGGCTGATTCAGCAAAGAAACTCAAAAAGACCTGATCAGTGGAAGTCGTTAGTCTACATGCTGCCATCCAGATTGTGTCAAAGGTTTTGAAAGTATTGAAAGAAAATTTGTCTCCAAACTACAATATTACCTCAGTTTCATATTGCCCCTATCCCTTCTATTATTGATATGCTGCTGGTATAGAAACAATAAATGCTCTGTTTCAGCTTCTGTGGCTGTTGCAGTTACATATAAGATGTAAATTATTTGTAAATCTTTGTAACAGTTTTTTTTTCATTTTACACAGTATACCAATTATTTTCTGGTAGTAAGAAGGATTCATATGTCAATTTCAGAAAAATAAATTGAACCGAAACATCTTCAACAATATCTGGGCACACAGTGATGCTTAGCTGGTTTTCCGTTGGTGGGAAGTGCAATTTTTTCTTTTTTCTTTTTCACCTCCCCACACACACTGGCCTCACTTCCAATCATGCTGATTAGATCTGAGTTATCTCTTCCACTTCTTTCCCCTCTATTCCGTCTGCTCAGTATCTTTATTTATCAATATGATTGGCCTTTTCCTTGTATTTATTTCTCTGAGCACATTTTTATATCTTTAGTGTGCTCGCCAGTCTGTTTCACCCCATGTTTCCTTATTTCCTTTAATCTTCCTTTTCACTTTCTGCCTTCTCATTTTCTTTGTTTTCTTTGTTGTTATTCTTTTGCTCATTTTTATTTCCTGTCCTCCTTGGTTCGTGATCTTTTTGCCATCCTTTCTCCCTCCCTTGACCCTTGCAGCACATTTCTCTTTGGTCAGACCAACAGTAAAGGGCTGTATTGAAACTGATCCACAGAGCAGAGATTGGGGTGAAACTAGGCCTGAGGCAGCCTCAGCATGTCTCCCAAATAACACATTTCATTTCCTGCCACACATCCTCACTGACCCCCACCTCACCGACACACACACACACACACACACGCACACACACACACACATACACTTCTCTCTTTCTGGTTCTATGCCTCTGTCTCTTTCCTTTGCACAGTATTTTCCTGTCAAAGGCCAATACAGTTATTCATACAGAAATGTCCCTGTACTCATGCATAAAATGAAACTTATTCAAGCCCACATACTCAGCCACCTGCACATTCAAATTCTAAGATATGAGTGTGGGCATAATGGGTTCTCCTTTACACCTCCTTTTCCCCCCTTCCATGTCCAACTTGATCCGACTTCCTGAAGTCACATCTGTTTTGACCCGTCATATAAAACAAAACAATCTCTACCCAAGACTATATGAATGGCTAATTCATAACTCATGTTCAAGGAGGCCATGAGAGGCGCCCCCGCTGAGTTTCTGGATTAACTAATTCATCCTGTGGGACCAACCTCTCTCATACCAGCTCATGTGATTGAGCCTGAAAGTTTCATGAGTTGGAAGCTATTAATATTAGTGCCCGTCTGACCCAAGTGTCTGCAGTTTTGAGCAATGGGGTCAAAGATGATGCAAGTGGGGCGGTGGGTGTATACGGCACAGTATTGTGGATATTTTATTGTAGAGACGTACAAAATGTCGAGATATTTATCAGTAGAAGTCGAATCCCATTACAGCATAGCAAGAAATAAATGTATTTATTGGCGCACTCGCTAAGGTCAATATGTGCATGGTAAAGCTAAAAGATATAACCAGAACGTTTGAAAGATAGAGCACTGCAGCAAATTTGATGAGTGGTGGGGGAGACAGATAGAAAGAGCCGGCCACACCACTCCCCTCAGGACATCCCAATCCTTCATTAAGAATCCAATGGATTTATGCATTTTCAACCCAAATCCTACAAGTTCTAGAGGTTGGATTCATGTATTCACAGATTTTTGTGTCTTCTAGTCTCAGTAATGTTTCATCCAAAACTGCCACGGGTGAAAGACTGCACAAGTAGAAAAGTTGTTTGTTTAATGTATTGTAAGATTTATAAGAGTTCATATTAGTGTGGGGAGCGGACCAGTGGATAAACAGCAGAACAGAGCAAGGGTTCTCCAACAGAAATCATTTATTGTCCAAAAAAACAAGAAGAGTTACTACTACTACTACTACTACCGTCATTTAGCAGACGCTTTTATCCAAAGGGACGTACATTTGAGAGAACAACACAAGCATAAATTCAAGGAGTAGGATACAGTTTAAACAGGTGGACAGCTGGTCATCGATTTAGTTATGTCAAGTGCTAAGATCGTGCTAAGCGCCTTTTTTTTGTGTTTTTTTGTTTGTGTGTGTGTTAGTGCCCTATGTGTGAGAACAAGTGTCCAACAAGTCCTATGTAAAAATCACATATCACATAAAAATCACATAAAAACGCAAAATTCGTAGAACCAAGTTATGGTAAGTGCATGAAGCGGGTAGTGCTGGGTCAGGTTGATACTTTAAGTGTGAAAATGCTCTTCTAAATGAAGTCATT
>JAVQJG010218581.1:0-12169 GCA_036024015.1 Craterocephalus amniculus
CTGCTTTAAATGGCTTTCTGTCTGACAGCATATACACCCCCACCCCAACCCCTTTTCTTTGCTATTTGCATGTCCTTCTGTGCCTGCATCTGCCCACATGCCTGCCTGTCCACATGCCAGTCTCTTTTGTCCGCTTGTCTCTGCGCAGAGCTGCGACAGGCATTATTTATCCCTCCCCGAACATCAGGTTCTGCTGGCACTCAGATGGAAAGCGAATGAAAATTGGGCTTTTAGACTCTCGTCCTGATTGTCCAATTGGGAAAAACTGGCTGACACTTTCTCCGGCTACTTTTGAACACATCGTTAGGCGCAGCGCGAGAGAACGCGCCATCCAAACATACACTAATGGAGAAACCAATTCCTGTTTTTCATGCACAGTCACGGGTTGGAAAAATAATGATACACTCTGCTCAGTTCAACCTTTTATGCTTTAATACACTTTACTCGTATGTGTGTACTGTCATCCATCTCTTTCTTCACATTGCAAATTCTTTGATTATCTAAAGAAAATAACTTAAATCCAGTTTTAAGCAAATTTACTGTCAGTCAGAGCTAAAGCAGACCATGATACTGCACAGCACTGTCTCGTGTGAAACCATGTCCTTGTGGGTCCGAAGGTTGTCCACAGTTTGTATGTGTCTCTCTGTGTCTTCCTGCCTGTGTGTATCTCAGAGTGTGCATCTCCTGTGTGTGAACATGTGCCGTCTGTCAGGGACCACACTGAGTACGTTGACGCTTTAATCACACGCTTCGCTCTTTCTCAGCCTCTCAGCAGGGGGATAACAGTAATTATTCAAATACACACACACATGCCCATATTGACAGTAATTATTCTGATCAACAAGCTGGTTTCCTCTTAGGATCAATGCATTTGAAGAAAAGGACTGCGAAGCCGGGATGGGGAGATAGCATGGCCACATGTAGTGCTAATAAGACACATTGCTCCATGGACAAATATCACATCCACATTACAAAGATATCAATAAGGCACAGTTGTGGTCAGGCCTCTTAGCAAAGGTCAACAGTTAAATTCAGCCTTAGAAGAATGGACATTGTATCAGATTTACAGAAAGGGTAGATGTTTTGATAATTAAAGCATGGCAATGTTTAAAAGTTCAGTTTATGTTTCACTGAGACCGCAGGCAGATTTTACGACATGTGAACTCACACTGAGGGAGGGCCTCTGCTTTCTGGTGTGTGACATCTGGAGTTGAAGTATTTAATGAGGGAGCCACTTTTTTCATCTGACTTCAAATAGTTTTTAAAGATTAAATCATTTTTTTTCTTTTGTTAAAACTAAACTAAAACTATTGAATGATTGGATTTTGTGGATGCTACATGCAGGCATATTTGTTGCATAGTAGAATGGATAAATAACACACAGATCACAGAAACGAGTCAGAGATTTGATCTCTCAAGCATTTTTATTCTGTGAAATAGGCAAGCGTATCTGTCTGAAACATTCTGACGCTTATTTATATCTATAACTATCATATCAATGTTGTGAAGTCAAGACTGGAGGTAGAAAAGAATAGATTAGTATACCTGAAGTTCTATTATAGTGCAACCCTGAGCAAAAGTATTTAACTTTCCCCCAGTAGGCACCTCTTTAGAAACAGAGGAAAGTCCAGAAACCACAACACAGCCTGACTGGATCACTTCGAATCGTTCAGTTTTCCACAACTTACAGTATCAAAAGGAAAAGCAGCAATGATACACTTTAAAGTAGATTATCTACAAGGCCCTAGTTTGAAAACATGTCTGACTCCAAAAAAATCCCATTTGTGTCTTTGATGAAATATTAAAAGACTATTCATGTTTCTCCATACGTGCCCATACACAAATCCTTTATGATATAAATTGCATCAACTCCCTGAGGGTCCACCGGGTTCCTCAACTGCCAACAGCATTTGCCCTGAAATGTGTTACCACATAAAGTGTGCCAACTATGTATGTGTCTATTTCAGTCTTAATTCAGAAGGTGATGTATCAAATAAGATCAGAAAACCAATGAAACTTTAAGCTTAGCATGGGAATCACTATATTTGCACATCTCTAATTCGCTCAAAACCAATTTTAGTAAAAAGTGGAACAACAAGATCTGCACGTGTGTCTGTAAAGGTTGGTTTGAATGCATGAAAACCTGTAAACTGACATAAATCAGTGAATGTTACCAAGTCATCATGATGCAAACCTTTTTTTTCTTTTAACCAGAGTGCTGAGAGTGATTATAAAATAGATTTCTTTATTGATTAATTTTTCTAATGACATAATTGAGATATGGTGCTGCCTCTATTAGTGATCTTTCAGATCTTTCATTTCTTGACTGAAGTCCACTTGTGTCTGATTAGATTGGTTTGGTTTGATTTTAAAGCGACACTCCTGTGCAAGATCTGATGGTTTATGGTTTGTGTATTGCCTCATGGTGCACATTAATGATTATTGAAATAATAATGATAATAACTTAAGATGTGAAAACTTCGTTATGAAAGTTTTTTTTTTTGTTTTTTTTTTTGTAAAGAGAGAGAGAGCACATAGCTCAGGCCAAGACAGAACAGATGCATAGTTCAATTCTTGTCCAACAGTTCATGGGTGAAACTTGTATAATGTATGCAATGTATAGAGATGTCAATATGCTCCCTTAAATATTCAGTCTATTAGCAACTTTTCTGGCTTTTTCTGGTCTAACCTTTTTGATGCAAACTTTGCCATGGAAAGAGCTTCACTTATATTCTCTGCAGAAAATAACATGTGATCAAAATAGAACAATGGGAAAAAGCTCATCTAATGTTTTTGAGATCTAAATAATCTTCCTTAAATCTGCATAACAGGACATTAATCTTGGTTGAGGATGTGCTTTTTTTCTGTGCTTCAGCCTTTTTATACAATGTTCATAATACTAAGATTGTGTCTTCTCCTAACAGGTGTAGGCTTTACAGTGATCCTCATTTCCCTTTATGTTGGCTTCTACTATAATGTCATTATCTCCTGGGCGCTGTTTTACCTCTTCTCCTCATTCACCCGTGAACTACCCTGGGTCCACTGCAACAACACCTGGAACAGTGAAAACTGCTCAGACTGGGCTGACAACAGCTCAGTCGGTGACATTTACAAAGCCACTCCAGCTCAGGAGTACTTTGAGTAAGTTTGTTTTACCACAACAGGTACTTTTAGGAGTCAAATGTTATTTTTAGGTGTTGTGTAGTGTGGGGGTAGGTGGTGTACACATGAATAATATCTTTGGTGAAGTATTTTATTTCCATTCCTCTACAGATCAGCTTTAGGGATTTTTCAGAATTGCCAAATTAGTAATTAATAATAAAAAAAAAGAATGTACTGTATTCATAAGCCAGCATTGCCTTTTTTGGGGGAGTTTGGCTGCATTTAGCAGATCTCACCTTCGTGTCTGTTGCTGTGCAGGTGTCTTCTGTTTCAGCAAGTGAAGGGCAGAGAGGGGTTGTTCTGTTGTGACAGTTCAGCCATTTCATCCATGATGGATGAAGGGGTTCTGTGCTATTTCCACAGAGCCACCTGTAAAGGATGTGACATTGAGAACTCATCAAGAACATTTCGATACTGTGAAGTCTTTCAGACGATGCATCTAACTGAACTTGAAAGGAAGCAATGTGAAAATACTTCTTAACTGTTATAGTTTATATAATTGCTTCTGAAGTCCACTTTCTGATAGATGTTGAGATCCAGTTACAGGTGTATATCTCAAACCCTGCTGTTTGTGTCAAATTCGTTGTGCCACCAGTTTTTTCCATGGCTCAAAAGTTAGATCATACCTGCATCTTATATGATGGCAAAATAAGTTTCACCTTTGGTGTCTGGGATAAAATCCCTTCCACTGCATGCAGTCAAATAATGACTTTTGAACATTGGTAAATACTCAACTTTTTATGAGATTATGTCTTAAAGACCATGATTGCAAGTGTACTTATGCAAACTGAAGCAAATATCTATACATACTTTATTTATTCCAGTTAAAAAGCAAAAAAAAGTATTAAATGCAATTAAACTTCTTCGATGTCTCACTGAGAGGGGATTTAAGATGTCTTTCCTGTGACATCTCAGCTACTTGTCTGACAACACGGCAGAAATGAGCTGTTAGCAAAGAGCAAACAATCTATTGCTCTCAACAGGTGAGATAATACGATTAGAGCATTTGAGGCTTTGACTTGTGACTTTACCACAATGATATAACAATTTCTGTAATTTTCCTTTAACTTCAGGGCTTTACATAGTGAGTTATTTGTAGGCGAGCTACTGCAATATGAAAGACACCATCTGTAGTCCAACTGAAGTGAATGTTCTCTTTCCAGACGAGGGGTTCTCCATATTCAGGACAGTAATGGTATTGATGACCTGGGCCGTCCACGCTGGCAGCTCACTTCCTGCTTGGCTGTGGTGATTGTTTTGCTCTACTTCAGTCTTTGGAAGGGAGTCAAGACATCTGGCAAGGTAGCACATGTCGCACACGTTGGCCGTGCTTGTTCATTTTAAATCCACCTTCACTTTAACCATGGAAATAAAAGGCATTTCCCCTCCTTTCTTAATCCAACCATTGTGTGTCGAAACGTATGTGTGTGTTTAATTTGTTGCCTTTCTGTACATGTGTGGTGTGTGCATATCGATGAGCGTGTGTGTATTTTGTGTGACTTTTTCAGGTTGTATGGATCACAGCCACCATGCCCTATGTGGTCTTGACTGTGCTGCTGCTCCGTGGAGTCACTCTGCCCGGAGCCATCGATGGCATTAAAGCGTACCTCTCCGTGGACTTCCTGAGACTCTGTGACGCCAAGGTGAGCGCTAACCTAGGAGAAGGGGAACTAAGCGAGGTGAGAGTGGTGGGGGTCCATCAGAAAAGGGAGAGGACGGTGGGTGTTGGAAGCTGCTTTAAAGAAATGCTTTGACATTTTGAGTTGTAGCCTTACTTCCTCTATCTAACATCAACATCTAATTTGCTTTAAAGCCTGAAACGGACTAATTAGGGTTCCTCATGCAACGTATTTGGTCAGTCTATGTAAATGACTAACGGGAAGTTCAAAGAAAACATTTTGGTATTTTGAACGCTGTTTTAAAACAGCAACCGAGGCATTCCAAACAGAATGTCTTGGAACTGTCACCATTAATTTGCTCTTCTGGTGACTCTGTTCTGATTTGTTAGCTTTACCGTGGCATAATAAGATGGGGAAGTGAAAGATTAGAAAAAAAGAAACTACGATAAAATCAAACGATGAAATCAAAGAAGGAAGAGAAAGAACAATTAACTTTTGCTTGGGTGACGAAACCTCCACGAGACATACTGGAGGCAGCAAATGCTACAGCTGTGATGCCGGGTCTCTTCTGAAAAACTGATCTGTCTTCAGATCTGTAATGCAGAATAATAAAGTAACCTGATGAGGAATTTACAAAGTTGTAACACTAATATTCAACATCTGGGAAAATGCAGTTTACTGTATGGTGCAGACCAATTTGAAATAAATTGATTATCATTGTAGAAGCTTAAATTGAAGGCATTTTAAAAAAAGGAGGATTTTGTTTAAAGCGTTGCCCTTTTATGGGGAACTTGCTTTCACTAAGTGTAATATCTTATTAAACTTAATAGTAGGCTTTTAGGACCTCAATAAGCAAACAAGCAGGACCAAGGGGATTCAGTTATAGAGAATGATGGAGAAAGCCGTTCGGAGAATCGTCAAGAGATGCATGGGAGCAATTGGAGAATTAGATTAGATAGATGCATGGAGCAGTAATTTGCAAAATTACTCCCTGTATTCACAAGCGTCTTTCATCTACTGCCGTTGAATGAGTTTCCTGCAATTATCTCTAATAATGGCTTTTTTCCCTCTCCTGTGCCTTTTGTTTGCCGCTTCACACAAGTGTTCTTGTTCTGTCGCTCCCCAGGTCTGGATTGAGGCAGCAACGCAGATCTGTTTCTCACTGGGAGTGGGGTTTGGTGTGCTAATTGCCTTTTCCAGCTACAACAAATTCAGCAACAATTGCTACAGGTAGATACAGACTGTGCGAGGTAGGAGGGGGGTCCGGGGGTGGGGATCACGGTGGTAGAAAGAGGTGGGGAAGTTACTCGGAGAGCAGACATGCATGCAGCATAAGCAGTTGAATTACAATAACCTTTGAAGCTCTTCGAAACCCCTTGTGTCTTTAACGCCGTGCTTTGCGACAGACAGCCGTAACACCAATCGCAACGGTGGCACGCTTTGAAAATCATCAGCATCCCCACAGGATGCTTTTATCTGCTCTTTTGCTTTTTTAAAATGTTTTCTGATAACTGACACACGTGTGAGTCCACCTCCAGGATTCTTCCTCGCACTAGTCTTTTGTGGAACGCTGCATGAAATCAGCCATTTTCAAGATGTTTCTCCACAGTTCGTTTTCTCTAAATACTTTTAAAAAACTTTGCCCCAAACATGCAGAGTTACAAATAGCCAGCCAGTAACAGAGTGTAAAATGACAATCTGACAAGATTCCATAAAAACAATCCAGTTCTCTGAATTGTTATCATTCTGTCCATATTGTAGACTTAGTTAGAAGTGCCTTGACTGAGCCCTGAGAAATTCATTAACAGAGTAGCTGCTGTATGTAGATGTTAATTGTGCACTTGTTGTGTTATTATTAAATGTCTTAACTTCTTATAATCAAAGCTGTTTTCCTTGTTTCAGAGATGCCATCATTACCAGCTCCATCAATTCTTTAACCAGCTTCTTCTCTGGCTTCGTGGTCTTCTCCTTCCTCGGTTACATGTCTCATAAGCACAACGTGGCTCTTGATAAAGTTGCTAGAGATGGTATGGCATCGTCACACTAGTCAAAATCATACTTAACACCATTTGTTCTTATTGCATTATCGCACCTCCAGGCATGTTCATGTGTTGTGTAAAATAAGTGATTAGTTCCTTTCTGTCCTAAATGATAGAAATGTGTTAGTTGTGCTGATGTTTACTTTTGTTTTTATTCAAATTTGGTGTTTTCTAGGTGCCGGGTTGGTGTTTGTCATTTATCCCGAAGCTATTGCAACATTGCCCGGGTCATCGGTGTGGGCAGTCATTTTTTTCATCATGCTGCTGACGTTGGGAATAGACAGTGCTGTGAGTACGCATCCACACACAAACCAACGTTCGCACATCTTAGCGCAACCAGAAAGCACAAACCTTTTCTTTAACTGTGACATTCAAATGTTGAGATTCACAAGTGTCATGTCTGCAGAATTTGTTGTGTTTTAGTTTGTATGTATAATGGGGTTGAAGTGATTCCTTGCAGACGATACTGTATGTCTGCTTTTTCTTCTTCTTTTTGTCTTTGATCAACAGTCATGCAAGTACACATCTGCTGTGACTTTACTCTCTGATTTTTTTTCTCCGTCTGACTCGTGTTTCCTCCTGTAGATGGGTGGAATGGAGTCGGTGATCACAGGGCTAATTGATGAATTCAAATGTCTTCACAAACACAGAGAGCTGTTCACTCTCTTCATTGTTGTGGCCACGTTTCTCATTTCCCTCTTCTGTGTCACAAGTGTAAGTCAGCATCATATCAGGGTTTCAGTTACTTAAACTGATTTTTTTTGTGGCGCATGATAACGTGTAATATTCACTTCTGCATATGACTGCATACTGTAATTCCAGCTTTGATTTTAGTCTTGTAAACATTCAGTAAAACATGGCAAGTATTTAAAGATTCAATCTGCCTCAGAATTAGAATTTGTTTTTCTTTTGTTTTTTTCTTTAGTCAAATCTGTCTGTAATGATCAAATGTGCACTGATAGATTCCTTTGTTTGCCTCTCAGGGAGGAATGTATGTGTTCACTCTGCTGGATCATTTTGCAGCAGGAACATCGATTCTCTTTGGAGTGCTTATTGAAGCCATTGGCATCGCATGGTTCTATGGTAAGAAAGAGGGATCAAAGAAAAGAGTAGGGAAAAACACTTGATTTGTTGTTTCATGGCCAACAAAGCTGATACTTCATTAAGGGTCTGATGAAAAATCTGTTGGTGTTGCTGCTCTGTGCCTCCATACAGCAAGGTTCGATTAAATATAAACATAGTGCTGCTACAGGGTCTATTTCAGCTAATAGTTTTGCCTTCTTCAGTTTTTGTCCAAAAACTATGTGCATGTATTGTTTGGGTATATTTGATAGAAGAACAAACGGGCTGAATTTAAACCTTGGCCAGTGTAACCCCTAGTCTCACACAGACAGGGCAGCTAGGCTGTCAGTTCAAACTTACTGTGTCTGTTTTGCAAAAGACAATGTTTACTTATTTCAAATTCTATCATTATTATTATTTTTAGTTGAACTGTTTTGCTGCAACATTTCATGCATGACTTTCCAACTCAGCCCATGATCATCTGAAACCATCTGGAGGTCTATTAGATTTGCTGGCTAGCTTACTGTTGGGTTTGCTTTTTTCTGGCTTTTCATTGATTTAACTGTCTCTAGTATTTGTGTTTTTGGGTTTAGTTTAGAGTTTTATATTGCAGCTGATCAGTTCCCCTCTATAAACACATAAGGCTCTGTTTTGTGCTACAGTACGGTGTGACCTGTGGGAAGATCCCGGTTTAGCACCCCTAGTGTACAAAAGTTACACGGCATCCCTTTAAACAGATTTTTTTTTGTTTTTTGTTTGTTTTGAGCTCTATTGAATCTTTTGTAGCTTTGCTGCCATATCAAAATTTATTCCTGATTCTCCAAACAGGGAGTGTATAAACAGACACTGAAACCTGACCCCTTTTTTGAAACCCTAACTGGCAAAAAAATAATTTATAAAAGAAAAAAAATTTAAGTTATAGCAGAATAATTGACCTCAATATTGAGTTTTTTGTCCTAAGTCTACTGAACCTGACTGTTGAGAGGTGGATAAAGAACTAAATACTAAAAAGGCCCCAGGCGAAGGGGTCGGCTTATTCCCCCACTTTGGTGGGTCCTGACCTTGGCAAGCCAGATAAATCAAGCCTAAGGCCTCAGCGGGCCTTTGTGGGCCTGTTTTTCCCTCCATCCTTATAACTGCTGACAGGAACTCCTTGACCTCTGGCTACTGTGGTCTTTCGTTCTGCTGTCCACTGCTTGAGTGTGTTTAGTTGTGCTGAATACCTGGTCATCAGTCTGGATATATTCTTCTATCCACTGTGAAATGCCTTCCAGGCAGGAAGGCATCGAAACAAAAATGTACACTGAAGGAAATGAGACAAAGAAAATCCTTACAATGTAAAAGAAAATGATGCTGCAGCTCCAAATACTAACAGTAGGTCCGTAAATGGGTTAAATAAATTCAGTTTTCTCATATGATTAAACTGTAACTTCTCATTTCACAGCTTTTAATATCTGTTTTCCTACAAGTATCACGCAATATTTGTCTCTGTATCACAAGGAGGCAGAAATAGTTATTGTACTCAAAACGTCATTTGTGTGTGGCCTTTGCAGAATATTTTCACACACGTCTTCGAGGTACTGCCATGCTTTTTATGTATTTTAGGAGTGGATCGTTTCAGTGATGATATTGAGGAGATGATTGGCCAGCGACCAGGCAGGTACTGGAGGCTGTGCTGGAAGTTTGTCAGCCCCTGCTTCCTCCTGGTAAGGCCTACACAGCATATTATATATGAAGTTAAAATGAGATTATTAGTGTATTCCCATTTGTATGCTTTTTTTTCAACAAAAATAGATACTGAGAGAAGTATCCTGAGTTTGTATCAACCATTGTCAAGTTCCAGTTTCTTCCAAGAAAACCCAATAAATTTAGTTTCAAATTGACGTTTTAAAACATTTTTATTCACGCTATTTTCCCCCACAGTTCATGGTTGTGGTTAGCTTTGCTACATTCAACCCTCCCAACTATGGCTCCTACATGTTTCCGCCGTGGGCTAACATGCTAGGCTGGTGCCTGGCCATGTCTTCAATGACCATGGTGCCTCTCTACGCCATCTACAAACTGTGCATCCTGCCTGGGAAGTTTTGCAAAGTAAGCTCAAAATGATTATGCTTATCCAAAGTTTGCTACACTGTCAGTGCTACTCTTGATTTTTCATTGGAACTGTTGTTCTGCTTAAAAAGGAACTTAATTTTCTTTAACAGAGACTGGCTTATGCCATCACCCCGGAGACAGAGCATCATCTGGTAGACAATGGGGAGGTTCGGCAGTTCACCGTAAGTGTAGATTGGTTTTATGTTATTCTGAAAATTGCATTTCTTGGCTTTAAATCTGTTTTGTTGTCATGATTCCGTAAGGTTTTGTAATAAGATGTTTCATTTCATGAGCTTGTTGTGTTTTTTTGTCTCACAGTTGCATCATTGGTTGGTGGTCTGAGAGCTACAGACGGTGTGATGGAAAGAGTGAAAGAGATGGAAAGAATGACAGAATGGATGCTGGGTGGATGCACGCATGCACAACAAAGGTCTGAAGAGCTAATCAGAAGAGAACCATTTAAATAATTCACAATGACAGTGCTGGTGGGAGAAGCTTTAAAGTGCCAACAAAAAAGAAGAGAAAAAAAATCAACAGAAATTGTAGTGTTATATTTTAACAGTGGATGTGTGAAGCTGTGCATTGGCCCTCTCCACCGTTTCTCTATAAGCTGGTGAATGGGATTCAGTCAAACAGTCCATGTGGTGTTCTGCCATGCCATGCTAGTTTATGCTTCCTCAATATCATTGTGAGAAATATTCCTTAGATTTTCCTGCATTGTGCATTTGCAACAATGATCAGTGAAAGCCACAATTGAGACATAACGGAAAACTGGTGTGCATCAAGCGTCAAATCTCTTGGCACATGACAAAAATTAATAACAAAAGAGGATAAAAGAACCACAATTTGATATAGTAAATGATATTGTGGTGCTATAAATTTGTGTTGTTTGTTTTCTTGTTCTTTTTAAACCCATCAGCATTTTTTGTTATTGTTCTCATAAAGTCTGGATGAATACTTTACTGTCAGAAATTATTAACATGAAATAAAAAAACACTAGTTTTACTGAATTCCACTTCATATGAGGCCAGTTTGATTATTTATTTCATTTTAAAGACTGTTATGGTGTTATTGCACTGTCAAAATACCTGCAAAACACCCAAAACGTTTTGTTTACAACAATGTAACTTTTTTTTCTTTAGCAGCCAACATGATCTGAATAATTTTAAACACTAAAATAAGATTTCTCACTGATTCAGCACAAATCCGTAGAGCTGCCTAAAAAAATCAATGTTGTATCTGAGAAAAAGAAGAATTCTGTTACTTAACTAATGACAGATGTTTTATTTTAAACCGTGTTTTAAATGATACTAGCACACAGGTGACTAGATATCCAACATATGCTAATCATGCTAATAATCATTAATTATAGTTACCTTTGTACCACATCAGCCTAAAATGTAGACTTAGACTCATCCAAATTATTCTAATAGAAACAGCTACCTAGCCCCCAACAGGTCATTGGATGAACAGTTTTACTGTAAGGAATACATCAGCAATAACTTGCAAAAGCTTTGCATTACACAACATTATTCTCTGGAAGAAGAAATCTTGAATCTCAATAGGGCTCCTACCTGGTAAAACAGAATTAAATGAACTTCAAAAGCCCATGTACATTACGATCACATGGCTTATCATGCATGTACATAAACCAATGCTGGTTTTTCCACAGCAAGTTTCAGTGGACCCTCAGCTTTGGTTGCTCAGGCATCGCACGGCATAGTTTATGCCCGTTTGCACATCCACTGTCATCCTGGAAGTTAGCAAGTTTAGATGATACAAAAAAAAAAAAAAAAAAGATTCAAGAAATGTGTCAATACATCGATTGATATTTGGCCGCTGACCAACATTGTACTGATACCCCCCCCCACCCACACCTATATTTGCAAAGATTATCTAGTTTCTTCTGGTATGGAATTAAAAAACTGTTCTGTGTCATCTTTGTCATGTTAGGCTGTTGGCAAATGCAGATGTAAAAAAAAAGAAAAAAACACGCTGAAAATGATGTTATATTCTCTCCTTGTGCATCACAAGAAAAAACTTGCATTTTGTAGGTGTCAAATTGATTCATGACATTTGTTCTCAAACAGAAAATGTTACCCCGTGTTCACACCGGACAGCGGAAAAAATTGTACGCGCGTACAAACTCAATGTTAAGTCAATGTACAGCCGCGGAAAAACGCGAGTTTGCTT
>JAVQJG010218596.1:0-13953 GCA_036024015.1 Craterocephalus amniculus
ACACACACACACACACACACACACACACACACACACACACACACACACACACACACACACACACACACACACACACACACAGTCCCATTATATGGAAACTGCCTTAAAAAGAGAGAAAATAAAGGTAGAGTGGTTTTATTGTTGCATAAAAATACAAAATTAGTGACACAGAGGATGCCAAATTAGACACTTTGGCTGTGTTTATTTCCTGTTTAAGGCAGAGGAGACGACACCCAAGAGATCAGAGATCAACAAACACTTTAAACATAAGTGATGGTGCAGATGCGTAAGATAATTGCTCGTTAGCTTGACTTATAATACAGAAATGATCTCCTAACCACAATTCCATTTTTAATACAAAAAAGACATGAAGAATTTCCTTTGTTTAAATGTTTATAATGCTTTTTTTACCAGGCTTCGGCCGGCTGTATTGTCAAATAATGTGTTGATGTAAAAAGATCAGGAGCAATCAACCCAAGTCTCCTGTGATCTGCCTATACCTGTGCATAACCAGATTTGCAGTAAGCAAGTGCACAAATTAAGCATGCCCATCGCTCAGACAGCGGTACCTCCTAAGTGGTATTTGGAAAATTACCTCATACATTTTATTTGCGGGCATGCTTTGTTCACAGAGTGGTAATTGACAGCGGTGTAATGAAATTGCAAGTAGAATCGCTGAATGTGTTTTTAAAGTCAATAACACCAACTGTAATGCCCCACTGAGCAAGAGTTTGGGAACACAATTATGATCAATTTGAGTGCTGAAGGCAGCCATTTTGAATCAGCCTCATACCGAGACAATGGGTGACTCTCACTTGGCGAGCTCATAAAATAACTTCATGTGTGTTTGTGCTTACGGGGAGATTGAGCACATTCAAAGCAGCTGCATGCTGTGTAACTGCATCACCTCGTGTTGGTTTTAAAATAATTCAATCCTCTGAATAGAGGAAAACTAACCTCTACCTTTCAGCTGTAACAGTTACAGGAAAATGCTGTGCAGTAATTTGTTCATAAAGCTGAACTTTTCCTGTTTAACTAGTGTCCACACATCAAACATTTTCATTGACTGTATCTTTGTAAGTGAAGAGCACTCGCTAATGTAAATCTTCCAAGTCAGCTTTTTAGTCACTTTTATTCTGTTTTGTTCTTGTCCTTTACCGGGTGAGTATGCAGTGGCCTTGTCTTCCTTTTTTATCTCTCATTCTTATTTTTGCAAGGAACTCCTCAACTGTGTAAACTGCTACACTTCATGGCTTTGGGCATTCTCACTGAACGGTTTGTGTGTGTGTGGTTTTTTCCCCTCATCGTCCACAAGCTTCTTTTAAGTGACCACTGCCTGTGAAGGTGCATCTAATTTATGGACTTGAAGGCAGAAAACAAGTTGGGTTGGACCTTGATCTGTTTCAGGGGTATGATTATAATGGGAACCTTGAGGAAGGAGGGGATTGATATGGATTATAAGTTTCTATGCCACTGTTTATCAAGTGGACACGTGAGCACCATCTGTATGAGCATTAAAAGTCTAGTGTGTACTTTCATATACATAAGGCTGTATTTATTTATATAGTGTGTTGGTTTAGACATAAGCAACAGTTGTTTCCTATTAGAATGTAATATGTACACATCAAACATGATAAATGTTAGCATTGCAGTACCTGGCATTACATGTCACTGTAGAGGCTTGAGTGGCATGCAAAAGTTTGGGAATCATTTGCATCTTTTAATTTGTGAATATATAAATGAGTAGCTAATCATTTCATCTCCAAAAATGCATGAAATTAAAGAGGAGACACTTAGACTTTGAATGCAAGATTAGAATATCATCTTTGTTTTGCACAAACAGCACAAATGATTTGGTTAAGTTTTATAAAGAAACTCTGAGAAACCTCTTTTTCAACCAGTAGCAGCAATTTGTGCCTTTAAGCAGCTACTCAGTATTCACAAAACTGAAATAATTTATCATAACAAAGCATTTTCATCTTGCCATTTTGACAGTATTGGCATTTTTCATGAACAAGGAAGGAAGGAAACTTTTAAAGAGAAGAAGGATTCCTGGAAAGCCATAAAAGACTAAGGAAGATTTAGTGACGTCTGGAGTGGCTGCACGAATGTGAGATTCTATAAATGGAATAAGTTACCAGAGACTCCTTTGGCTGAAATGAGCAGAAGTATGATTGAAGGAAGAACAGTGAACAAATTCATGAAAATAACTTCTCTCCAGCCACTGAGTGCTGGGTCAGTTGGTCATACTTTGGGTTCATTATGTCATCTTTCCACCACTGCTATGTACGATTGCATGTAATCAGTAGAGGTTTTTACAACAGTGTGTGTGCATTTATGCTGTGTTCTAAGCAACTTCCCACACTTCAAATGAATCCATAGTGTGAGCTATCTGATACTGGATAGAGCTCTGACTCAAGTAAAAGAGACCATCAGTATCCGACTGGTCAGACAACATGATCAGATTGCACGCTTGCTGCACGGCTTTCGAGCAAAGTGAACGGAGACATCGCCATCCTGTTTTTCTCATTAGACGCTATCAGGTAGTATCAGCTGACAGAACAGGCGACAGCTACACAATGTTCAATCTCCAGATGGCTGGGCTAGCCCATAGGCACCTAGGATGAACCCTCTGACATCATCACTATGGTCACCAGTGCTTTGTTTATCAGATGACTTGCTTGTCTGTAGACATATAGTATGAGGATGTGGAGCTGTTTCATTTGTTTTTTATCAGGACAGGCAATCTGGTGTTAGTGTACTACACAACAAGTAGAAGTGCTAAATAGCTCCAACAGCATGTGGCCTTTCAGTGAAACTTGGATCACAGATGTAAGCATTGTTATGACTAGTTTCCAAACTAAGTTTCATCCATCAGGCAGCATTCATATGTAGCTGTCCAGATAAAATAGTCCACAAGGATAAAATATGTTTATTGTATTACTTCCAGACGAATGCATCAATATATAAATCTAAATCCTACCATTGAAGCTAGTGGGAAGGGACCCCATGATACACTGCAAGATTGTCCGACTTCATTCCAAACATCACATATGTGTTAGCATATGTCTGAACTGGACGATGTAGATGGGAACGTTTTCAAGCTAAGGACATAAGGCAAGGATGGCATCTAGTTGATGGGTAAAAGAATCCAAACTATAAATTGGCCTCATACTTTTGACATAAAAGACTTAAAGAAAAATATACAAAAAACAACCATTTCATCACCATATTACATGTCTGTTCATAGTAAACTTACTTGAGCAGTACTGCACAAGGATAATTAGAGAACTACCCAAGTATTTAGGATCTTTCTGATCGGGACAGTGTTATGACGTCTCACACAGCACTTATATTTTTATGTTGCCTGTCAACTAAGGAGTAAACATTTTTATCACTGACACAAAAGACATTTCTTCCATCTCCACTTCCCCTAAAAAGTGCACCGTTTGGTTAATATTGCTACTAATGGCCCAATTTTGGTCCATTTGAGCAATCATTACTGACTTGCAAAACTGTCAACTAAAAACAAGTAAATCCCAGCACACTGTTGAGTGTGACACACATAAGAGGGGATTAAAAAGTTGTATACTATGTGATGACTGTAAAATAAGTGGGAATACGCATTCCTGTCATGTTAAATGGTAGAATTGGCACCCTTTGTTACCAAAAGACTATTGACTGGAAATTGAGATCAGTCTGAATCAACAATCGATACAGAATCGAATATTCACCCAAAGAATCGAAATTGAATTCAATCATGAGTTGTTGGCAGATTCACATCCCTACTGATTACCTCACATGTTTCCTTTTAGTAATTAGCTCCCTTTGTATTTATACCCCTTAGTTTTTGTTGCCCCTTTCCAGATCTTCATTTTTGTTTCACCCATCCATCTTCCTTGTCCTGGTACTCCCTAATGTTCTTCACCATTATAATGGCCAGATAAAGCTAGATTAACTTTGTGAAGCACTGAAGCTTTCCAGCAAATTGATTAGGAAAAAGGTTAATTTCTCAGGGCACACAACACCACCTGCTGGCCAAAGTGTATATGTAATCTGTGACATAGCCTACTACATGTGTCAATAACAGCTGTCTGAATTTTTAAAAATATCCTGACTAGATTGTGTCATATACATGAGATCACATTAAATCATTATTCATTACCAGGGGAAAATTGGCAAAAAAAAGAGACAATATTGGGGCTTTAACCGATGCTCTGATGTTGTGCTAGTCTCCTGAGCTAAAACACTTACATACAATAGTGGACACAATGTATAATAGCAATGCAATGGATTTTATACGAGAAAACTGTTTATAAAGTTGTATTGCCATGTAGTATCATATGGAGGGGCGCAACAGAAAACACTCTTTCATATGGCACAGATGAGGTTCACAGTGAGAACTGAGCCACTTTCCAAACCAGTCAGAAGGTACAACTGGGGTGCGAGGCTTCACACATAATTAATGATGTCACTTCTCTGAAATGATATAAAACCTGATACATGAAATACTTCATGGATTACTAGATGCACACTCCAAAGACTAAGCAGAGCAGGACCCATTTCTATTCACAATTCAAATTTTTTCTTAGTTTTGGTTTCTTGATCTTCATGTTTTGCCACACTCGTTTATTAGGTCTGTGCAGTGCTTTTGCTGTTTTACCATAAATCATTGCCTTCATCATCAGCTTTACTCATCTGTGCCTTTCTTCAAATCTGACAGTTACAATTCCTGCATAAACTGTGCACTAAACCATTCTGGATTACACAATACTTAAGATACTAAAAAACAACAAACAACAAGAAGCAAAACAGTCAACTACGTTAAGGAAGTACTGGAAAATTCAATGGATTACAAAAAGCAGGACAGTATAGGTAGACTGAATATTGACAGATAGATGGTAAGAAAATGAAGTAAAGATCCAGTCACACAGTATGTGGGACATTCTAGACTTGACAAGAATGGTGGACAACAGACATAGCAAAAAAAACTCTATCAGTCATGTCTGGTTATGGTCTTGGGTTATGGTTTTAAATATTGCCCAATCCTTTTTTTTCTTCCTTTCTTTAATGTCAATGTGAAGTGGACCATTGGCCTTTTGGATTAAAATGTCAGCATTTCATCTTTCCATCCTGTTAAATACATACAATATTAAGTTAGCCAAGAGCATATTTCTTTAATCATATATCTTAATCTTAAGCATATATCTTTAATCACATCATTTTGACCAGTTTATCACTGAGTCCGAGTAAATTTTTTGTAACAACAGTAAGTGCTTCCCTCACTGTATTTATCAGATGTCACTTTCACAAAAATGTGAAACAATGATATGATAGACAAAAAGAAATTAAATTGTTCTGGCTCCCACCCTGTCATCAAACATAGTGGTGGCAACGACTGTACTACCTGACTAGTGTTGAATTTAGAATGATTTTTCATGAGTGTTAACAATGGACTCAAATAAATGTTTAACAAAAAAACAAAAATGTAATTCCCTGAATTAATTTTTAAATAAAACAAAATACACAGGCGTGGGAGATCATACAGTAGACATTGCTTTTCTTCAGTTAGCAATCACTAGCCAGGACTGCCTCTGTGTAGTATGTTGGGAGCTAGTAAGACTGGATTGACATTAGTATATATTGCTGTTGTGGCCATGTCAATAACCTCTCAGCCTGTGAAAGGGGAGCCACGGGAACCTTTCCATTCCCTCACCTAATTAGCTGCCGACTAAGCTAACTCAACCTGGCCAATCCCCCGAGCCTGTTGAACCACCACAAGCAGCCAGCCAGGCAGAGGCCAGAAGGTGGGCTGCCATCTAAACTTTGTACATTGATTACAGTTGATCCCTGTGGATTTTTTGACTGAATATGTTTCTAGTCAAGATCCCTTTGAGATGCACATGCATATGGTACACACAAAGAGTGCTGTCCCATATATTTCCAAAGACCAAATGGATCCAAGTTAATCAGTGATTTTTTTTTCTATTTGCAGCCATTACTTGACTGCATATGTGCCTTTACTTAAGTTAAAGCTATTAATTCAGTTTAAAATAGTGTTTAATTTTTGAGTGTGAGCCGCCAATGAGAGCAAGCATAATTGCAGCCACCATTTATCCCAATTTCAATCATTTTTTTCAAGCCAAGTCCCATCAAATGTCTTGCAGCCTTTGGAAAACTTCACAAGCACCATCTCTCAGTCTTTAGTGTCAGCAGTTAATTAGCTGTTAACATGCACAGTTTTGCACAGTCTGCCCACAGACAGATGAGTGCACATCAAAGAAAAAGTCCAACAAAATGGCTACTTTGGTTTCCACGCGTTTATCCTCCAACTGAAACACCCCTGCAAACTTGATACTACGCAGAGGCCAGGCTGCCACTTCTATGGATTTTGACCCTGTTGTGATCCACCAGCTGTCCATTTCCCTGGAATTTCTAAAGACCTGCTGCCCCCCTGAGGACTGAGCAAGTCTCTCTCTCTTTCTCTCTCTAAAGAATTCATTTACAGGCATCATCTACGGTGGCACAGGGTAAAAGACTCCTGCAAGTTCAGTAAAAATGAGCAGTCATGTCTTCAACAATAAAGCTTTTATACAATACAGCATGTCTTCCTGGTCAGCCGGTGTCTGAGTGAATCCAAAGGAGCAGATGAGTTTCAACATCAAAGTGCAGGTTAAGTGTGATAAGTGGAATGAGCATATGCCAGGGGGAAGATAATGACTAAAAATGACTTTCCGTCTCTCTTACACAAAGAGAGACAGGTACAGGGGCACAGCTGCAGGGGAAGATTAATGGTTCTGCCAGCTGTAGGGACTCTGGAGAGGGTGATCAGCCCATGGTGCTCTTCACCATGCTGGAAGAGGACAAAGCAGCCATCAGAGAAGCATTGGACAGACACTGGTAGAGGTGTTTATTCGTCACGGCATCGAGTGTATCATTGGCTGATAGCAATGAACATACACTTCCTGAAATGACAAGCCAAAGGTTCTAATAATGGTATTTCTAACAGGCAATGATGCCTTAAAAGCTATGCTTACTGCTTGTCAATACACAATAATCCTTAAATAATGAATCACCTTGTATTTACGGCTCCTTGCCAGTAATGGAAAACATTTAAAAAGATTGACTTCTTTCTCTACATCTCATTTCACTAAAGCTGTGTATAACGGTATTAGTGTGAGGACAAAAAGCCCTGCAGAGGAATCATTACGGGCAAAAACATTGAAGAAATTTAGTTTTAAATGAGACTAGAAAACGGGAGCCTTTTTTTTTTGTACAGAGGACAGCAGTGCATCTCTTCCTCTTTGGAGTCACCGCTGACTCACCTCTGGGTCACCTGAGCAAACGACATGCCATCAGTGCAGTGCAGCACCATCGATATTGCAATTTGTTTTTCCATTTTCCCCCTTATCAAGGTTAAACGGAACAAATCAATCAATCATCTTTGCTAGTCTGAATAAGGAGAAAATACACCCTTAATGTCTTGGGGGTGGGGGGTGGGGGGGTTATAAATAACACAGCCACAGAAATTCAACACTTGCGCTACAACTATCTCAAAAAGGCAATGAACTCTAGAAGGGAGAAAAGAAGAGAAACCTGAAACAAATGCCTTCTGAAAGCCTTTCTGCCAAATCTCAGATGAGGGGACACCGGTTCCTTGTTCTCTGTACAGAGAGTTTCAATTACATGCAGTTTGCCCTTGGTTGGGCTATTTCAATATTTTATGTTGATACATTACCACTGCACCACGCCTCCATTCATTTTCATTCAGGGGAAGGAGCTTTGAGCAAAAATAGACTCTCTATCAAGCCGCGCTCGGTGTTATATTATTGTGTCTGACTCAAAAGAAAATAGATCATAGACGAGACAGACTGCCTAATACATAAATGAGAAATGCACAATTACTTTTCACATGGATTCCTGCAGAGCTAAGAATGGCATTGAGATTGCTCTCGCATTACGTGTGCAATATCAGTGACAAGTCTTGTGAATGTTAGCATGTAATTGGTTCAACCAAATGCATGCACTGATATATTAAGGGGTGTGGTTTTCCCTCAGTTTTGCATAATATGGGGTTACTGACACAATGCATGATGCTCATAACAGCAGATAACAGGGAAAGGCATTTACAGTACACTGGGGACAACTTTAAATGGATATGACATCATGTGCTACTAAGATGTACCCAAGAGGTCACCACACACCTGTGCCAAATACAACTTCTACAGGCAACGCTGACATTTTCACGCACAGGCCACTCAACAAGCAGATATGTGAATGCAAGCTTTTTGTGACCTTTATAGCACACCCAAAGAATCTCAACTGTGGCGCCTTGAACTATCTTTGAGGAGAGGCCTCAGACACTGTTTATGTGTTCCTGTTATCTTCAGACTTTGTTTGGCATCCAAAATTTCATCAAGCTCCTTAGCAGGGGAGGGCTACAGGAATGATTGGTTGCTGCTCTTTATTGGGCAATGATAGCCCAGATGCTAGGGAACACAAGCATCAAGCTTTGTTTTTATACCTGGTTTATAGCACAGATGTTTCTGCTGAGCTAACACTGTGCGGATAATGACTTCAAACACACTCAAATCATGATCAAAAAGCTCCTGAAAAACAAGTAAAAAAACCAAAGAGATAGTGTGGAGTTATTGTTAGAGCACTGAAAGCATGGGGTGAAGGTCATGATGCCTTAGCAGAAGTTTTTATGAGCAGTCCAAACTTACAGGCGTCATCCTTCATCCCTAAAAAGTTTGTGGCTCATGACAGCAATTGGCTCATTAAAGATATTACACGCCCCCCCTCCCACGCCAACACCTTGCTCAGGAGTGGTGCGTCCTCTAGAAACATTATTGAAGCGTGTGGCAGGTCCACCGGAGTGCTACTCTAATCATTGTAATGCATCTCTGTTCTTTTAATTAAGGGATAATGTCCAATTTCATGACATTTATGAGGTTATAACATCCATTAGCCTGCAACAGATGCTGTGGCTGAATAGCTAACTAGCCTCTAACTGAGCCACAAAGGTCCTTCTTTAGGCCAGAAAGCCACACTGTCCTGCACTTAATGTGTCTAAGACGGTCCCTTTGATCTTCACTTCTCAGATCTTTTATTTGGATACTTATTTTAAACTCATTTGTCTACCGTCCTCTCTTTATCCATTTCCTGTTGCTGCCTCATGGCAGAAATCAGGAGGAGATTTAAAGAGTATAGCTATTGAACTTTAAACAGCTTATAGCCACTGGAACATAAAACTGGCATTAAAATTTGTGATTGCAATTAAATGCAAGTTATTCAGAATGAGAATGTCAAAAGCAGTTCTAATCATTTTTATTGTGCTGCTTAATCATTGCATTGCACTTTTTTTCAAACACGCCAAATGCTTCCTGGGTGCATAATTTCAACCTTTAGCTCCTCTTCTCACGCTTATGCCAACAGCAAGATGAGCAGTCTGCTCGCTAGCCCCTCAATTTCAAAAAAATGAAAATGTCTGAACAATCTCCAACACTGTATTCTTTGGGCCTACAGCCAACCCTCTTCTCAGTGGTGACCTCAATTTTCTTATAAATACCTTTCCTACACTGTCAAGGGTGAAGGACACAAACTACTTAAAGCATCAAATGAGATATTATCAGTCTGCTGTGGCACCAAGCGATAGAAAACTTACAGCCACAGTGGAAATTAATGTGCTTGTATGCTAAATTGGCAGCCAATACAGATGCAGTGGCAGGAAATCAGCTTTTATATAATAGATATGCAGCATTATGTTCAAAAAATGGAGCCATAATTGTGAGTTTTATTGTTCAACATTAGAAAATAAAAAGAGTAATAGCTCTTGCTGAAGAGCTATGTACTGTAATGTCTACTGAAAAAAATTATCTTTAAAAGCACCTCTCCGCAACTTACAACTGGGGGTAGACCACCACATGTCCCTGAGGGTGGTACTGCCAGCCCTCTGTGATGGAGATAGACTAAAATTGGCAACGATGGTGCCAGGTCCCAGGTCCAGCCTTGGAGGACAGCGGAGTGAGATAGACTGGCTGTCCCCTGGGCAGGGTGAGGATCTGCTGGGCAGCTGTCCGGTAATTAGTGGCGTCCCTCGCGCTTGCCCCTGGGCATCTGTCGGAGCAGCGGCTAACAGTGCACGTGGCCCCCATCCAGCTTTCGGGACACAGTTCAGTTAGAACCATTAAGCTTTATTTAATCACACACACCTGGAATTAAATACACACCTGGTCAAGTCATATGACAAATGTGATGATTTATGGAGATTTTCCCTTCCAGTTTGACCAAGTTTCTAAACATAAGTCATGTGGGATTTAACTGTCCAACTTTTGTGTTATGAGTACCTCGGTCTTGCATCACGCTCTTTATACCAACCTGTCCGGTAGCTTCGGTGCAGAATGCCAACTTCCTGCAATACACTCAACTTTACAAAAGAGAGAGAGTGAAAAGAAATTTCCTGGAGCAAAGCCTCTCAGAAGGACCTTAAAAAGGAAAAGATTCTATGCACCATCATCTCTTCAGTAAGGTTTACAGTAAAACATGCTGTAAGACAACAAAGGTGCTTTACTTTTACTGCACTTTGTGTAGCCCTGCCTCTGGCTTTAATAGAGCAGTTAGTGTTTACGGCACTCGGTTGAGTAATAACCCTGTCGTACGACAAACACAACTGTACCCTGAAGATATAACTTCAAAAACCCTGTATCATGTCAAGTCTCTATACTTTCTCCTCTTTCCAATCTTCCATCACCCTCAATTTCACCCTCTTTGTATTCTATCTACTTTGCTTATATATTACACTGTAGTTGCTCCAAGTATCTTGGTAAGAGTGATATGGTCTGTTAGTCTCTGCTCTGTTGCCTGAAGCTGTCTTAATCCATAGTGCTCATCCTCTCCTTCCAATTCTTCACCCAGTGCCCACACATAAATCCCTATTAACCACTTTTAGCCCTTATCAAGAACTTTAGTCTTATAGATATTTAGAAATATTAACTTAAATTTGGCTATGATGGATTAATCAAGCCAATTCTAGATGGCACTGAAATCTTTCCCCCCATGCTCTACCGCTCTTTTTTTGTTATCAGTCTCAGCTCACTCCTCCCGCCTTCCACGCTGCATCAGTCGGCCTCATTCGCACTGGGAGTGAGAGCCTAAGTGTCCTTGGGTGAAGGGGGTACCCAGGAAGCTAATGGTTACCGTGGTATGACTAATGGGGAAAAAGCGTGACAAAATAAGACAAATGGTTTGCACCAACTTCATTACCTAAGTGACAGCTTGACGGTCCTGCTGTATAATATGGTATTTTTCATCTGTGACTCATTTGCAAAGGAAAATGACGGAGGGAGCAGGGACTAACTTTTTTATGACATCAAAGCGCTGCTGATTTTCAACCTGCCTGAGCAGCAGAACTAGTTGGGAAAGTTGGAAATTTTAAAGATGTTGTGTGCTTTGAAATACAAACATGCAGTGTGCAGAGCGAATTTAGGATTTGGAGGGAAGCAGTTTCCCATTGCATCGAAGGATGTCTTCCAACATCAAACTGCTAGGCAGATTGGTACCTACAGGCTACCACTGGCAGACTGTTTACTTGCCAACCTCCTTTTTTTGTATTATACATCAATGGACAAGTTCTCAGTAGGACAGAAAACACAATGGAAACCTTTGTAATGCATCAGTGCCTACAAAACAGAATAATTACCGTATTTCAATAGACCAAAAACTGACAACTTAGTAATCACAGGCACAGAAAGGACTTAAGCAATAAACTATTTAATTTTACAAACATATTCCTCTACTTTTGATGATACCTGTTTCAAATAATTTTGTTCACAGCTGTTTTAGAGTGAGAGTGCAGGTTAGAGGTTTGTGCTAAATAAAGCTGCATCTGCTCAATATCAGATGAGTTAATTTTTCATGAAAGGAAAGGTCATATCATCCACTGTAATCTCAACACTCAGTCCCTGCGTATCAGTCGCTGCCTATCTTATGCAGCAGCATGCATTATTCAACAAATACTTGGGAGTTCTTAGAGGAAAACTGTGGTTTACCTCACTGTCTTCCTTTGAATTACACAAATTCCACTACAGTCTTGCAAAGGTATACACTAAATAATTCCCTGTTTCCTTCTTTGAAAAGAAAGAAAAGGAAAAGAAAGAAAAAACAAGGTTGACAGGCAATTGAAAAACTAATTTGGTAAAAAAAAAAAAAATTAAATCACTGAATGTGTCTGAACTTCTCCTTTGGAGGGAGGAAATAACATCGGTGTGTTTACTTGATTTAATATTCAACCACATAAAATACAGCTGTTCATTTGGGGACCTTACCATTCACTTTCAGCTCAATATAATGAATTTGGTTTTGTCAGACAATACTTTCTATCTATCAAACACACTTGTTATCAACTAATTTAAATTGATCAAGCATTTCAGATGAGTAACAATACTTTACTCTATCCATGTTGTATCAAAACAAACATGTTTTTTCTTCTGGTCTGCTAAATGTATTCTATCTTCAGTGCCTTCAGTGGTACATCTCCCAGACTCATTCCTGTGTAAATGCTGCTGGGCCTCAGCTTGCTGCACGCTGTGTTAAAGCCAAGAAGTCATTGCCTCTTCTGAGGGGAAAAATCCATCAAAACCACCAGGGAATGGCTCAGTAGAGCAGCTGTCTGCCCATACAAGAGATATGAAAAAAGTGGCAGAGCAGCAGATTATGTGTATTTGTTTAGCTTTCAGTCTTTATTTTCCCTAAACCTGTCTATAAACAAATCTTTACAACTTTGAAAATATGTTAAATAAATTACACAGATAATAGGGTTGACTTCCACTTGTTAACATACAGGTAACCTTCACTTTACTTGTACAATGTACAAAGACTGAATTTGCCATCTAAGTTTTCAGGGAAATGTTGAATTAATAAACTTAGTTTATTACTGCTCACCGGAGGTCTTTCTGTAAGGTGTTAGCCTGCTTTCCTTGTGTCTGAGAGGCAGAGATTCCTCCAAAAACTATACAAGTTAGGTTCATTTCTAAATTTTATGTAATTGTGAGTTGCCATGCATGATCTGTGTGTGTGTTTGCCTTGTGATGGACTAGACAATTGTCCTGGATGTACCCCTCCTCTTAACCATGTCCAGTCCCTGCAAGAAGATGAAGCCACTAATATGAATTACAAAACCAACTTTTATTGTTATTACTAGTTGTGTAGTTGTATTAGCATACTTAATACTAACCATCATTATTCACATGTTGTAAATATGCCATGTCTTCCAGGGCAAAACTGTAGTTTGTATTGGTTATAAATTTACAAAAAGGGAATATTAGACTGCATATTTATTCATTTATTCCAAGTTTATACACTGTAATTCTTCTATACAGCAAGTAAATGTGAAAATACAATTTTGCAGGCAAAGCTGCTGCAGGTTATTTCCTGCACATTAACAGAGAAAATCATTCCACTGAAGCTAAAGTTGCTGACACTTTTAACAACAATCATCCACTTTTGGAGTGATCCATTTGCCCGTAAGACACAGACTATCAAAGCAGTACCTAAACAAGGAGAACAGAATCAGAATAAAAGCAGCTGCATATATGGAGGATGTATGAAACACGTTACTCTGAAGCCATCTTTTAGGTCTCTGTTCTACAAAGAACAGATAAATCCTGCAGGTGTCCATGGTACTTTGTCCCTATCTCCCTTGTTTTCTCATATTCTTCCTGTTCACTGAGATATGCTGAGAGACATCCACAAAGATTTCTGAATAAAAGCTTTAACTTAGCATCCCAATCCCTTGTTTGAGTCCATCCATCAGCTGCACTACCTGCAGCTTCACATGAGTTAAGTTTGGACTTTTCTTTTACAAAAGCAAATGGGTCACTACCCACATGCGCATCTGCCTGCCCTTGGCTGGCCAAACCCTGATGCAAGCTGGGAGAAGGAATTCTTTGAAAG
>JAVQJG010218605.1:0-10562 GCA_036024015.1 Craterocephalus amniculus
AAAGAAAATAGCAACTTTTCATTTTTAAATAATATTTGCAGGCCATTAACTGACAGTGGACAGTGTTTGCCCTTAAGAAGCTTAACGTAACTTTTTCTTAGGGAGCTATGAGGGTTAAAGTTTGTGAGCTCTGGCATTTGGTAGACTTCTGAACTAGTAATGTATGTTTTCTCACAAATGTTTTCATTCATAGGAGAGGGATAAAAAATAAGACGACTGAGTTGGTTTTTCTTGCATTTTGTCACCATTTTTAAAGGAGTACAGATGAAAAGGAAAACTGGGAGGTTGTTCAAGCTTTTCATAAATCTACTCAAGGCAAAATGCGGCAGAGGCTGGCAGCATCTTTACATGGAGTCGAGCTGATTTACACTGTCTGGAAAACTCTCACTGCGTACTATGTTGGTATTTCTGCCAACTACTGTATCAGTGACATAAAAATAGCATCAGCTTTGTGATATATTCTATGTACCATAGCATATATAGACAAAATATAGTGCACTTAGTTGTCATTTTGGGTATTTTCTTTTATGTCAGAGAAGCATTTGATTATAAAAAAAATTGTTTGGTAGCATGCTTTTCATGGTGCAGTAGCCTCTGATGCTAATGGTTTGAGAACAGCTCAAGGGAAAAAAAAAAGAAGGGTCAAACCTTTGATCTGGTGTTAAAACTACATTTATCTTAAATTAATCAAGCATCTGTTTTACGCCTGCACCCGTGTCCTGATGGTCATAGCTTTTATTAATAGTTTTTATTAATAAAAGTCAGTCCTGTATAATCACTTAAGCTCTCCATAGAAATTAAGCCATGATGCTTGACTCATTTGTCATTGCAAGTGTTAACTGAGATGTCAATGCATCGCTTTTACCATTTGTACTGGTGCTAGAAGTTCACTGAACTTGCTGCATCGTTTATTCTAAAAAGTATGTGTCACTTCGGAAGAAATCTCATCTCTACACAGCAGGTGCTCACTAGATGTTTCCTAGCACATATGGTATGCACAAAAGTAAGCTTAAACTTATATCCTCTTAGGTTGTAATCATTGTGGAGATGGCTGTAGACACAAGCTACTTGCTCATTTTAACATGTGGCACTTCTTGTTTTACATGCTAGAAGAGTGGCTTCAGGTCACAAAGATCTGAGGAAACATGACTGAAACTACACCAAAGCACTTATTACACCGGGAGTTGCGATTTTAGATTAAGTGCATGCCACCATTGGCTTGGCATACAAGAACCTAGCTTTATATAAGAAAATCACACTGAGAATTATTGTTAGGGTAAACTTTTTTTTCCAAAATTTTGCAGCATAGCTACATAAATTGTATTTGGGGAGTGAAACATAACACAGTATGTTCACATTATGCAATTAAATAAAACTCTAATTTGGAATTAGCCTTAAGATGTGGTAATATGTGCACTGACCATGCATCTACAAATGAATTTAGTTCTATTGTTTAGGTGTGACAAGGACATTGTGTTCAATACTTTCTATGGCAGAACACTTTTAGGCATAATTTAGTCTACAAGTGATTGTCATTAGTGTTCCTTATGGTGCCTGTGCTTTCATTGAACTTTGGATCAGAATCACAAAGCCTTAAAGCTTCTGTTGTTACATCTCAGTCATCAGTTGAATTTAATGCACAAACATGCCCTCCATGTCTTCCACATCATGAAACTTCTGCCTCAGGCCGAGTAACACTATTCCGAGTGATGGTGGGAGTTTTGTCACGAGTCTGGCTGTGTTCAGACCTTGAAACCTGCACAAAAGAATTATGAAAGAACTGGTCAGGTGATAAATCCTACAGGAAAACACTGATGTAGTGTATAGGCTTAAGGAAGCTTGTGATTGAAAGGGTTTTATTAAGGAACTTCTGTGCTGCTGGGCCATTCCTGAAGAGGGAGAAAAAAAGAGAAAAATTATGAAAAGAACAAAACGTAAATTAAATTGGTAGAGCTTCCCCCAGCACTACTAATGATGGATATTCTACAAAGCAGGACATCCACAGTTTCTGTTATTTATGTAAAAAAGAGGAGGACAACATGACATTGAATAAGCAGTGAAATGACTTGAGTCTTGTTGACAGCGTGGCCTTTTGTTCCTGGCGAGGACAGTCGTGGGATTGAATTGATCTGACTTCAGAGCCTAACCATTTATCTTGGTCAGTCATATCTGATCTGTGCCTGTCAAGTGCAGACAGACTCTTTGGAGAAATAAACTGTTTGGAGGGCCAGTGAAGGGCTAACGTCACCTCTTAGCCCTTGTGGGCCTTGCCAAATGTCTGTTTATCCACAGGGAACCGAATTTTCGAATATTGAGTTGATTAGTGCTGAAATCGACTTCACTAATTGGTTAGTAAATTTGTGATTTAGTTCATTTTGGTCACATTTTGAAACAGAAAAAATGCTAAACCTCCCCTTGTTTTATTTTCTTGTAATGAATAATTTCAATTTCTTTGTTATCAATGATGAACAATACATATCACTAAATATTTGACAGATGAATCTCTGTTCAGAATTGTTTACAGTGTGAGTCTGGCTATACAAATGTAATGGGATGTGTTTTTGTGCAATTTCTTATTCATTTCAGTGAAGAAAAGCTAAAATAACAAATAATTCCATTAAATTTAACCCATTCTTTCCATTTTCTTTTAAATGTATGTTCACAGCAATATGACATATAACAATGGTTGCAATCATTTTAAATAGAAACATATGTTATTCTGAGATCACATGGAGTCAAAAAAACAAGCAAAGGAAGCTTAACTCTCCTCTGACAGCATAATGTCGAGTTACCAACCATGTTTTCCATAGAGATTTTCATATTAGGGCATCTCCCTCCAAAAGACCCTCGTGAAAATGAATTAAGACAAACACAAAACCTCCCTAATTTGAAGGTTCTACAGGCGCAGTTGCAGCTCAGTACCGTCATTCTAATTTGGCAAGCCGTGAGCTGATCCTTTTGACCATGTCTTCCACTACCTGGGCCATTTCTAAGCCACAGATGATAATCCTCAAGGGGCCCTCATTAAGTCTTTTCTCCAATTAAGCCACACTCATTTTGCTGCTGCACAATTACTCAGTACTACAGCTCACAAATCCTCCAACAGTGGATTAGCCTGTTCACTGGGTGGGATGAAAATAGCAGCAGCGGTGGGTCTGTAGGAGAGGTGAGCACTCAGAAGGTGACAGTAGCCGCTGCTCGTGTGTCTGGTGATGTCAAACTGTTCAAGTCCAAGGGAATTATCTTATGAAATCATCCTGATTTTTTAGCTATAAAGAAGATACTGTATGACCTCTTTAAGCTCTATTATGGCTTAGCAAGTGAAACTACTGAGCTGGGTAACACTTTTGAACTTTGAGATTGTGCTTAAATCTCAGTGGGCAGTTTGGAGGGCTTTTTTCTTTTTTGTTCTTTTTTTGTACCATTTTATAAATTTGTATAATCCACATGCACTGAATGAGTAAGCCTAGATAAGTTTTCATCATACGTTTTTCATTTACCACTCTCATCTTTACTGAACATTTCATTAAACAGACAAACAAAATATTCTTTTAGTACTCTCTTATCCGTCATCATACAGTTTTGTGTTTGTTTTTCCTTTGTTTCCCACTGGCTGGCACCTCTGTTTACTGTACATCATTATTGGGATCACTTTGGACTTCTGTTTTGTTCTTTGGTTTTTTTTTATTTACTTTTTTCTACATATCTTTCATCTTCTGCCCTGATTGCAACCCTACACATACCACTTTCTGGTGAAATACTGTGTCAGTTTGGGTCCTGCATTTGGATACCACACCTCACACGAACACAGTGATAGACCCATTCGGCATCATTATGTGCATTGTAACACACCTAAAATGTATTTTAAGGTGCCTTAGAACTGTGACCATTGGTCCCTGTGACCCAACCATCTGAATCTTGCAGCTTGAATTGAGACACTTTAAACGAAGCAACATCCAGTCGTCTGTTGTCCAGTTTTGAATTGCAACCCTACTTTCCTGTTCTTGGCTGATGGAAGTGACACCTTGTGTGGCCATCTCCTGCTGTTGCCCATCATCAAAGTTTGAAGTGCTGTGCATTCACCGATGGTATTCTCTCACCCTAGGTTGTATCCACTGGTTACAGTTACAGTACTGTTGCTTTTCTTCAACCATCTGCCCATTCTCATCCTCTTAAATTCACAAGGTATTTTCATCCAAACAGCTGATCACTGGATTTTCTTTCTCTTTAGTAAACCATTCTCAGTAAACCCTAGAAATGATTGTGCTTGAAAATCCCTGTATATCAGGAGTCTTAGAAATTCTCAAACCAATCTGTCTGCGAGCAACAGCCATCCCACATTCAATGTTGCTTAAACCCCTTTTCTTCCCCCGCCTTATGCTTGGTTTGATCTAGAAAGCCTTGACCACATATACATGCCTAAATGCACTGAGTTGCTGCCATGAGTTTGGCTGATTAGCTTTTTGTGTTAACAAGCAATTGAACAGGTGTACCCAATAAAGTGGATGTGGGTTAAGCGTTACATGAGCAAGAGTTATTTTATGGACCATAGGCTTACTGAATGAAGTGGAAAAACAACTAAAGCATTGTTTCAGATGTGGTTGTTTCGCAATTAATTACCATTTTTTCAGCTTTATGGTTAACTGAACATGGTGCTTGCTTCCATTCCCAACTGCAGCAGCCTTGGTTTCTGCACGTCTAGGCCTGCAGAAGATAGTTAGTGTTTTACTTTGATGTTCTGTAAAATGAAAAAGCTAAATTCTTGAGTAAGCTGGTATCATTTTTTAAGTGTCCTTAAACAGTGTGCTGTTTAATATTATGCGTGCATCTGTGAGGTATGTGCTCTATGCGCTTGTTTTGTGTTTTTGTGAAAATGAGCATAGTTTCACAAAATTATGCTCATTTTTGTGGATATGCCACAAAACTGAGCAGCCTGTCTTGTCACTTGTCCTCTCCAACTGAAATGATGGGGTAATGAGGCATCCTCAGGCAGCTGTTTAGGCAGAAAAATGATCAAGTTGACCAGGCAAGGAGAAAGATACTGTGCATATGTCAAATGGATCTTTTCTTGGCTGCTGCCCTGTTGTGGTTTAGCTAATGTTCTTCCTAGACTGACATTTCTTCAAGGATGTTTATCCTGGATCGCTAGGCATTTGAGGTGGCTGAGTCAGTTTAAGTTGTGAGCTCACTCTCCATGTCTGCTCTGATTTGTGTTTCTTTTGTTTACTTTCAGACCCTGGAGTAAGTGACCTGTGAATAGAGTCACACTGGGGATTTTCTAAAGAACATCTTTACTTCTGTGGCACTATATGGACATTTGACTCTCGGAAGCCTAGTAAGTATTTAATTATATATTTTTATGTACATATATATATATTCATTCTTTAAATTCATGTTTTAAATTGTTGATTTTGATGCATTTTGAATAACAACTACAAATAAGAGAAATTTTGCATGTCACACGATACTTAGTTAAAATGATAATTGAAAGGTTGTTTTAAAAAAGAAAACACGTAGACATTGTAAATAAGATATTCATTACAAGGAAAATATCAACAGAAAATCTGCATATGTGAGCCACAGGTGAAGTAACTACAAGCAATGTGTATTAAAAATGGATATTTAGTTAGCAAGCTGATGACACGGTGCCATCTGGTCCGCTGTTGAGGACAGGGAAAGTCCAATTACTTTTAGTGCATTAAATATCACAGCTAATTAACATGATTGTTACCTTCGCTCTGCACTCATCTCAGTCAAACATCGCCAAAGCAAGACGATCAACATTGGAAGGTTGGGTTGAGGGGGGCGTGAAAGATGTTCCTAACAATCTTGCTCTGTACCACCAAGCCCTCATTTGGGAAAAGACATCATAGGAAGTGACAAAGAAGAGAGAAAAGGTTTTACTGGTGTTGCACCATGGGACTTAAAAAGGTTTTAAACATTGTGAATCCACCGTGGATTTCACAGACTTCCATTTGAAATAACCTTTGTAACCTGAATGTACAAATAAATGCAGTCGCTAACATAGACTGGCAAGATCAATTTAAATTTGTCCATCAGTTTTCTGTAAAACCTTGTGTTCGACTGCATGCACGTTTCGTTTTTTCATATGGAAATTTAAGCGCAAATGGAGTTTCAACATTATTTGACCTAAATGGACTTGATTTCATAAAGAATTTTTTGCCAATTAATGATTCGGCGTAATTCTTGATAAGAGTCTCACATGCCTCTACATCAGCTTTGAAAATAAACCTTTGATTTGGTGTTATGCATCTAAAATGATAAGTGTAACTGTAAGATGCACCTGCAGATGGTCTGGTTTAATTTTAAAGCCTCCTTTTTTTTACCGCAGGCTAAATTCATTTGAGATTAACTGGATTAATGTTACTAACATCATTGCACACTATGAAATTAACTGCTAAATGAACATGAAAGTGATTAAAACCATTGTGGAGATAATAAATCACTACTGACTATCAAAGGGGAACAAAAGAACTGTAATGATAGCTTGCTGTCTTAGAAAAAGTATCTTGTGTGGATGTGGACAATGACAGAAATATAAAAGAAAAATCATGTAAGACTGAAAGCAACTAGTATGCTAAAAGCCTACTTTGATGTCTGTTTAGCTCTTGTTTGTATCTCCACTGACAGTATGACAATAATAAAATGAGAGGGAAAAAAAATTGTTAGAATAGATGACAGCCTTTCTTCTAAGTTCACCTTTCTCCTCTTTCAGTCAGTTGTTTTCATCCCTGGTTGCTTAACTGCTTTTAACCTCATTTCATTATGATGTTAATGAAGTTAAAGTAGAGCTCAGTGTCCTGGTTAAGATCTTACAAAGTAACTTGCTTTGGCAGCAGTTTCAAGTAGATGGCACTTTAGGATATAGCTTTATTCTTTGTGTAGGAAAAACAAGATCCTTCCCACATCCTCAAATATAAACATAATAATTCTCAAACATGTGGTTTTTGGTTGCTGACAAACTTAAAATTTATTGTATTTAGATGGATAAAAATTGTAATCAATATACCCAATAGTGAAAATCACAATCAAACGGCTTCAAATTTAAGCAGCATTCAGAATAATTTTCTGAGCTGTATACTGTAACAGCATTTCAGTAATGATTTCATATAGGAGTCATTTTTTTCTCTTTATCTCTTCTTGTGTACCTGGATACATAAAGAAAAACAGACACGACCACAGAGACTCTGCATTTAATAAATTGGCTACTTTAAAACAAATCCTTTTGTTTTTATTTCTATATTGCAAGAACAGATGATGACATTACTAGTAGTGTTGCCTCTGAGTGCCTATAGATTTAAATGATCATTTGATAAACAAAGGGCAATTATTCCTGAAAGACACCAGACTCGACAAACATGACCCACTGCACGACCTCAGTGCCAGGGTGCATATTTCCTGCCATACAGTACTTGATGAACTCAGTTATATTTTTCACCACTTTCCTTTCATGCCACCTTTTTTTTTTCAATGAATTCATCCAGGGAAAATGTGTAAAAAATTATTGCAGCCAGTTGGAAATTAATGTGATCACGCCGGGAAAGGGACTTTGTTGAACGACATGTGGAAAGAAAATGTGTCTCTCTGTACTCCCTTGCTGCCTTGAGGCATAACACAATTATACTTTAGATTGTTTTTTCTCTACTTCTGCCCATCTGATTTCTGCTCCTGCCAGACAATTCTCTTTCATCTGCTTTACTCCTCTGTATTGTCATAATGTAGCAGACCCTGAGTGCTCTCACAGATCACTGGTACAGCTTATCAGTGAAGTGGTGCTGCTCCAAATTGTGTCCTTTTAATTTGGTCTCTACATTCATTCTCAGCATTACACTTTTGTGGGAAAAAGGTTGTAGTGGTAGAACAATCTAAAGTAGCACATGGAAATATCATACAGGGTTTCAGTATGTACGCAAGAAGTAGAGGAGTGTTTACAGTACAGCTCTAAAAGTTTAAGTAGCTCTCTGTTATGCAGCAGCTTTGAAAATGTATAAGGCAGTAGCAAAGAACTGGTTGACATCAGATAAAAGGTCAAACTAATGATGGCATCTACTTTAATTCAATGGAAAATCCTCCTGAAAGCACAATAAAGTCTGTTTTTATTGATTTATATTAAGGTGATATAATTAATTTAAATAAATGCTAATGAGCCAAAAGGCTTTCATCATTTCCCCCACCAAGGCTCAGAGGTTGTTTTCACCGTTGTCTGTAATGTATGTCTTTCTGTTAACAACGTAACTCGTAATTAAGTAATTGATGGAGATTTATGAAATTTTAAAGTAATCTCTGAAATTGCAAAAGTAACACCTGATTACCGTAGATGTTGAGGTTTCTCTAGATCAACAACTGGATCCAAGAGATTTTTTGAAAATATCCCCCGTGGGCATTTCTATTTCCAAATCTGTTATTCAATAAGACACACAGTTTGTCTCGGGACAAAGGAGGAGGGGCTCAATGAAGCAGCTTTAAACCATAGACAGTTGCTGGATGAAAGACCAGGGAGAGGGGAAAGTCTGGGCTTCCCTGTTGATCCTTTGCCTTCAGTTGCAAAACAACTTCTGAAAACACTTTTCACTCTTCTCTGCTGGATTTTAGATCCAAACACTTCAGTAGTATTAGAAAATTATTTGACTTAAACATATTATTTCCACCATGCAACTATCATTTTCATGGATGTCATTTTGCTAGTTATTGCTAGAGGAAAACCCAACTTTATGTAAACAATGTGACAGTTTTTAGTTGTAACATCATTGTTTAGGGTTGGTTACATCCCCTTTTGCCAGGTATGTACATTTTTGGAACTTAGACTGTATCTGCATTACATAATTGTGCCATTTACAGTGACTGTAGATATACTGTAAGGACCGACCCTCCATCATGTGACCCACTGGTTTGAATTGAAGCTCTGTGGGTAGCTCCCGCTGTCGCCATCTTGGCAGCATCATGGGTCTGGTTGCTCCCTGAAAATACAAAAATGGGTAATGGGTGGTGCTGATAGGAGGGCTGTGAGTGCACGAACGGATGATTGTGACCCATCAAACTATGCGGTGTCTGTAGCACTTAGCTAACCAAGTAACAGAAGTAGTGGGCTACATTCAACTTTATTTGTATAGTGGCAACTCATAACAATGTCATCTCTAGGCACACAACGTCAAAGCTAAGGCACACTGTTAGCTGGCTAAAAACTGTGGCTGTGCTACCCATCTATGGGAATTGACTCCATTTTGATGTCAGCCCCTAGTGGATGAGAGGTGAACTGAAATTTTTGGTTCTTCTGCATAAGCTTCTCATTTCTCCACCAGTCCCTTGGCCATGCAGTATATTGTACAAATGCTGCCATAGTAAAGTGCATATGTACATATTGCTACAGCCATTTGCATTTGCAGAAAAATTACAACAGTCTTCATTGTAACAAGTGCAGCCATCTTGTATGTTAATTATTTCTGTTTATTTCGGTTATGTATTACTCATAAGTGAAAAAAGCAGACACAAACAAAAAAGCGTCTGTGTCTTCACTAGACTGAATGTAAAGGCATGATGAAACCATTAAGTCCACATATGCCGGCCTAATTCCTTTTTTAATTTGCAGAGAACTCTCTGGATGTGACATTTTAATTAAGCAAAGGCTGTAAAAATGATTACCATGAGGTTACAGAAAACCTCTGCTGATATCTCTTTAGAGAATAGTAACCAAACAGGCTACCACGGCCAAACCAGCACACTGGAGAAAAAGGATTGTTTTTATTTGCATCAGGTTGAACATTTTGCTCTCTTTGCATCAAACCAGTATTATTATTCTAATGTCTGGACTATGTTCAGCTTATATAACAATATTTTCTATGTATTTTGAAGATTTATATATATTTATTAACACCAAGTCTTATTTTCTTTTTTTAGCATTTTCTAGGGCATAAACACCAACACTGGAAATAGAAGCAGATTAATTTGACACACAATGCCAGCTTTGACTGAACCACAGGCAGAAGCCATGTGTCACTGCAGTTTGTTTTAACAAAATGATTTCTGGTTTGCCTGAGTTACTCCTCCTTTATTGGATAGGCAAAGCATAACTGATGCAAGAGGAAGTTAATCTAGAAAATTAATTTCCCACCAAAACATTAGTGAGAAAGACCAGCCTGTTGAGTCTCTAAAAACTACCAAGGACTCCATCAGTGGCGTGCACAGGTAGACGTCAGGTGGTGCTGGAGCACCTGCCCTTGCCCTCTTGACCGAATAAGTGCCCTTAACAGAGTTATTATTAAGTCATCATTATATTGTTAGTAGGCTAATACGTTTGCGCCCCCCAACCCGCTCCCCCGACATCTAGGTCCCTTAAAGCTGCAGCCGCACACACGCGCCCTCCTGTGCCAGGCCTGCCCATTTTGTCGTGAACGCGCAAAGCGGACACGAAGGCAGCACATTGCTGCAACAGCACAGAACGGCGGCTGCATCCACGTCTCCTCCCGCCCCGCCTGCAGCTACGCAGGTAACACGAGAGTCCAGTCTCGAGTAAATGTGTCCCCTTATCCTCAGAGGTTAAACTA
>JAVQJG010218646.1:0-12383 GCA_036024015.1 Craterocephalus amniculus
AGGGAAGGCAACGTCGGCAAAATATTTCCGGCTAAGAAAATCTCGATTTTCAAAAAATTAAATCCTCATTAATAGCAAATTCGATTTATCGATAAAATCGATTTATTGCCCAGCCCTAGTTCTCTTTTTAAACATTATTGAAAAAAAATGAAGATTTATCCATGTTTTATTTATAATTTTCTAGGTCTGTCTCAAGCTAAGCCCAACATTTGCTCAGGTTTTCTGTACTGAAGAAACACAGTTAAATGCAGTTTTGTTTTTTCAGGCCTTTTTGGACAACAGCACCATGGATCCATTCCACATGCTGGTTATGGATGCGTCAGCCGGGAGAGATAAAAGAAAACATATATCAGACAGTATTTTTCAGACTCAGCTCTATTAAATAGAACCACACATTCTGTCAAACAGTCAGGAGGAAATTCAGACACACATTTTAATTATTTAAGAAAAAGACTAAAAGATCATAAATTGTTATCCATCTCCATCAGAGCTACATTTTGACTTCCTGTGTGGATTTTCTTAGTAACTAGAGAAAAAAAGTCAGCACTTTCCTGCATTTCCTTCCCCAATTTAGTCTGTTCTCTGCCCCTCTCTCTCAAACTCAGCATTCAGATATGTTTAATTTGAATCCACAGGAGCAGAGATTCTTGCACACAAACACAGTCATCCATCAGTTCCTACCATCTGTCGTAAAACTGCAAATTCTATATTGGCTCAAATTTTTGCTTTTCCATATCTTTTTCATACTGTCCTGCTTTCATTGACTGGGTCAGCAGTGTCATGATCAATTCCTATCCTATCCTCTCATTTGTTTCAACTCACTGCACTGCAGACAGCAAGCGAATCCGGCCATCAATAATAGATTGGGGCAATGCTTTGAGCTTTTGTTTAGAGTTCAGCAGTGCCTATGTAGCTGAGCCAATGTGTTATTTTGTCTGTTGCTACACCAAGCCCCAGGGTGCCAGACAGACACACATAGCCTGTATTATCAAGGGCCTGGAGGTAAGGGAAGTGGAATATGATGGTGCAGTTAGTGGTAAAGAACGGATGAGACAGTCTTAGATGAATAGGTGGAAAAACATAAGTGTGGAAAAACACAAGTGTTTGCTCACCATACATAGTATTTGCCTTTACTGGAATTTGAGATGCCCTGAAGCGATTTGAGGACAGCGTCACTGACAAATTGCAATCATTAGCATAGCAAAGTGTATGGTTTTGGGAGTTTGGTTATGTTTCTTTTGATCCTCTCTTTAACTGACTGTCACATTTTCACTCTTTGCAGATTCCACTGCCTGTAAAATAGTGATAGGAATGTTTTTTTTCCACTTTTTGCCTTATGACTCCAGGTTGACAAACTGACCATTTACTCAGCCAAAAGAACTTCAACGTCATTTTACCGTCTTGTTTTGTCTCCATGTTCTGTTCTTTCAGACAAGACAGGCTGCTATAGTGGTGTTGTACAGCGACTCTGAGCAGTCCCTCCTCAGTCTTTTATCTGTGTTGACGTGTGGTGCGCACGCTTAAGCCTGTGTATGTATGTGTTAGCAAAGGGGGTGGGGGTATTTGGATTCTTGGCTGGACTTCAGTAAACTCAGGCTGTACAATGTGGCGATAAGGGTCTTCATGGGGCAAACACTGACTGGAAACTATATATCTCTACACATATTTTCCGTCAGATCTGCGCATTTAGGAACAACACGTGACAGAAAAAATTCCAACGATTCTTCCACATTTAATGTTCATTTTGATGTTTTGTTCCCTTAAACACAGCTGTGCAGTTCACTAGATGTATTGTATCTCATGAGAGCATTTTGCATTAGAACAATCTTATTATGAAGTGTCCTCATTAGGAGGCTGGGAGAGAATTTGGAACCGATCTCTATTTTTTGCCACTTTGTTAGGATTACTTACATGTAAACACACAAATTACTATGAAACTATGTCCCTTCATTTTGGGGACAAGCCAATATCACCATCACAAGATCTTGCTCAGGATTTAAAAGCAATAATGGCTACGACTAGTAGATTTTTTTTCTAACTATACAGCCTAATGTGCCTTTAAGCTGCAGATTCATGTTCCTCCCGCATAATTATGGCACTTTTTTTGCTTTTCAAGAGAGCATAACCGAAGGTTTCTAATATAGAGGACAGTCTTAAGAATTTCTACTCATACTGCCTTTGTATGCAGCAGTAATACTCTCAGAACATAGTTATGAATTAATATTTTGAATGTGTAAATAAAACAACTGAATAACAATAGTAGGAATTTTGAAAAGTTTGAACATAAAAAGAGGTAGAAAAAACCTTCTTTGGCCTTTCTCATGAGTGAAATGACCTGCAAGGATATGCTCATCCTGGAAGTCTTAATGAACAATTTAATTTTTGTTTTGTTTTTGCTGAGATCAGAATTTTTTTTCTTGGTTTTTCACATTATAATTTAATCCAATTGCCTTCAGACTCTAGTGTAAAAGTGTATGGCCCTGAAGTGACCCACAAGAGAAGAGGAAGACATGACGTTACACTTGGCACGCTTTGTCTACTGAGATTCATACACATGTCAGCTTGTGTGTATCAGTTTCAAAGTTGTTATGCAGTTGGAAGTGACAAACTTGTGATACTATTATGATATAATTTTGTTCAAACCTTTGTTTGGTTTGTTATTTGATCAGGCCATGAACCCCCTCCTCAGGTATAGAACTTTGATGTGTCTCACTTTAATGAAGTAGATGTCGGATTGAATGTGACATGACCATTTAGACTGCAGCTGCTTTGAAAAAGGTTCAATATCTATTTGATTTAGTACCAGATATGAATATATAATGGATCAGATTTGCAAAAATTCTGACTTGTGCTGTTCAGACTGCCATAAACATATCAGATATAAAAGCTGAATTTGAGCCACTTTTGCCTGCTGTGTGAATACAGCTGTAGTGTCAGCCAGGAGAAGAGCTTGTTACATTATCAAAATGCTTATAGAAAAAGACTTTTGGTCCTTTTTGATATTTATTTTGTTGCAAAGATAATAATGTCACAAATTCTCACAGGCACTACCTCTAACGCAAATCTTGTTTGATATCATCCAGTTATACAGACTGGAAAACATCTAAATAAATATTTGAAGAGAAGATTGAGTGTGTTCCGTTTTTATGAAATTTCCATTCCTTTTTAAAAAAAAAAAAAAAAGAAAAAGATAAACAATGATGATTTAAACCAAATACACTATGTTTTATGTGACTCATTTTTAAGGCCCAAATGTGCTCGATTCATCAGAAAAATATGACTATACGTTTCATCAGTCAGTCATGATTTCAAACAGCTTCTGATGGTTCTTCCACTAACTGAGGTTTTGCACTGGCTTTGGTAGAGCGGATGAACAGGTAGTAATGCATTCTCCTGCATGTTCACTCGTTAAACTGCTGGTAAGAGTGAGCACGCGATGGCCGGGGTCGTTTTCTCGTGGTCTCGGCGGTACAATAGGCTTAGCAGCGAGTAGGTGTGAGGGCCTCCATCGCAGCTTGTGGCTTTAATTAATCTTGAGGCTTATGGTGGCAGGAGAAATAGGAATCAGAAAATAATTTCATCCACATTATTTGATTCCAATAGTTTACCGTTTTATAGATGTCAGGGTGCTACATTCATGCTCGCAGTTGGTTTTGCTTTCGTTTTATAACCCAGTTTTGTTCATAAAGCCTTTTTTTCTTTAGAGAAAAATACCAGATAACCTTTCTGCCACACAGATATCATTAATAAATCCAAGCTGTGTCTGACTGATGGCAGTTCAACAAGCCCAACATACTGAGCAACAGATTTTTTTTAGGTGTAAAAGAAACTAAATGGAAACAACTATGTTATCTCCACAGATGTTTTCCTGTGAATGAAAGAGATTATTCATTAAAACACAAACTAGAGATGCACATGGACAACACATTTGAGACTTGTATTAGGACAAAACAGAAAAAAGTAATATACGGAAAAAGAATTTATTGTAAATGTGAACAAAATGCCAGTTTTTCTTTTCAAAACAATGTTTTTAAGGCTCACAACATGTTTGTTTTGCAGATTACGGGGAAGTTGTGAGTCAATAAACCAGGAAAGATGAGATTACAGAACTAAACTGTTGTAGATGTTGTAGTTGTAGAGAATCGCTAATCAATAGTTTTTTGCTTAAACCTACCCAGATAGTCTAGATGCTTCAATATTCAGAGAAATGTAAACAGCTGAGATTCTGCCACCTCAAACATCGGCCTACAGATTTTCTTCTGCCAGTTTAATTGATCAAACTCCCCTTTGCCCCTTTTGCAGTTTCAGAATAAGTTCTTTAAATGTTTTGCAATGTTAATTGCAATTCCTTCAGTTAATTCAACCAAATAAGTTTAGTATTTATTATTCTTAAACAAGGATTTCTCTCCCTTCTCTCACTTTTGAGGTACATTCAAAGCATAACATGGCAACACTTAATCTGTACTTTTGTTATTTCTTGTTTTGGTTTATGAGTAGAGATCATAACTACATAATCAGTGTTAGACAACATGACATTCAAGGCTGAAGTAATCCAACACCATTTCTGGTGCTTTCACATTATACGACAAAATCGTACGGTTTAGTATTGTATGATACTAACTCTTTTCATGCTTCCATTACAACAACATCCTCTCAGAGAGTGGACACATTTTAGATTAGGAGTTTGAGTATTCCACCAAAGGAAAGGGAAGTATCGAGGACGGGGGAATCATATGACTGAGGGCTACAGAGCACAGTTCCACCAGCAGAAAGGCAAAAAAAAGTCCAAACTCATCGTTAATAAAGATGCTTATGTTTTAATTAGTCTTGCTCATCATATCTGTGCACATTATTTATGTAGTAAATTTTTCGCTGGACAAAGAACAATCATCATTCTGCAAGGTTTCCACATAAGCATATAGAGTCAGCTGAGGTGGTATAAAAAAACTCATAGGACCGTCTTAGTAATACCTAGAATTGAAAGCCAAAGAACAGTATGACTAGATAGAGAAGAACTAACAAATGCAGTTTCTCGCTTTTTTACCTAATTTTGTTTACCTCTTAAAAAGCATGGTTGTTCGAAATATTATCTCTTGACAATGTCAAAAGTCATAGGCTGTCTTTGAATTCAGTTAGTAAACTTAGATGTTACATATATGTGTAAATGCAAACTTGTGCAACAGCTTATGTGTGACTGAGCCTTTCCTTGCAAACTGCTTGCACAAACAGTCACATGAATCCTTTCAGAGGTCACATCCTTCATCACCCCATCTCTTGCCACCTCCAGCCAATGAAAATAATTTTTTTTGGGCTTGCTCCGGTGTCAACCTTTCAGCAAAGTTTCATATAGCATGATTGTTAATTTTCTATCACAGTATATCCTGAAAACAGAAAAAATGCTTAAATAACCCATCCAATTTCAGCTTCAATAACAAAAGAAATACTCCAATAATTGAAATAAAAATAGGAATCATAGCCTGACCTGACATGCTGGAACACATTGGAGCGGGGTTATGAGGGTGAGGATGGATCATGACTTATATTACAGTTCCTTAGTGCTTTTTCTCTTATTTTGACTTTTGTGAACGCCTATGAAACTGATAGATTCGGGGCACCATAAGCTGACCTTTATTAGGTGTTATGTCATCGTGCATGTAAACCTTTATAAGAAGCTGCTCTTTTCATCCAGATAACAAACATGTTCTGGAAAGGATTTTTTAAAATCTAGTTTGTCTCTTAATCTGTTTAAGAGTCAGAACATAAGTCATCTGAGAGCTACTATTTGTGGTACAATGTCACAACAGCTTAAAGCATCTTCTTCAAGAGTGACATTTCTTTTTTCCCTATTTTTCAAATAACTTTAGTAGTTTCAAGCATCTCATTGTTGCTGTACTTTAAATACTTTGACCTTGAGAGGGAGAAGAACAGTATTACAGCAATTTAGAGTTTGCTGTGTGTGGGATGTGAAAGTGTGAGCAAACCCCAGTGCTCATTATTTGACAGATTTATGTGCTTTGAATTCATATTTATATGAATTTGAAAGACAGAGTCCTTGGCTTTTTCCTTGGATCCAGTTAGACTCTTTTCATTGTAACATAAAGTAACATTTTGCTGCTTTTTTCCACTTTTCAAAGTTGAACTAGATACAGAAATTAAGTTTTTCAGTTAGAATCAAAGTGTGGGTTTCAATTGTTTTTGTTTAATGTGACAGATGGGAAGTGAATTAAAACTGCAGGGGAAACTGCGTTTTAGTAAGAGCAAGATTCAGCTCACTTATTTAAATAGAAAAGCATAAAACTTCCTGACATAGATTAATGCTTGTTCTGCTTTCATTTTAACAGGTTTCTCATTGTTCTGGCCTGTCTGATCCTTAGCGTCCTCTCTACAATTGATCAATACCAAGCCTTGGCTTACACAACTCTCTTCTGGGTGGTGAGTGCTGACTTTGATTAAAAGAATAATATCTGTTGCTATCCTCAAAGAAGCAGGAAAATAAATAAATAAATTTTTCGTGCCTGACTTGTTTCCTCTGTAAAAAGAGAAAGTGACAAAGAACAAAGAAAAACTAAAGGTCATTTCAGTAATGCCACAAAACAACATAAATTATTGAATAAGCTAGAATACACTGCTATGCTGTATCATTAAATTTATTCACAACTTTAATAAAGTTGTGAAACCTTTATTAAAGTGTAGGATACTTACTCAGATTAGATAAACTAGTTTACACTGAACGCCAGCCTTAAAGTACAGCTTAATTGCAACAAAAGTTAATTTATCCATGCAAGAAAGTAGATTACACATGTAATATTAAAGCAACACCAAACCCATCGGCCAAGCCTAATAACATCACTGAGGTTATAATAAAACCTGTGGACGTTTCCGCTTGTTTTCCGTGAACATGTGAAAATATACAGTAAGAGACTTGTTGGAAAATAACTTGCATGTATGAATTCATTGGAATTGTAAGCTTTAAAAAAAGCCCTCCTTTTGCTTGAAGGTTTATTATATACTGTATCAAACCTTGCCAGCTCCTCCCAGGGCCCCTTCCAGCGTCATTAAAACACTGGGATTGTTAGGCCTCTTCTGGATCTGGATTATAGTCAAACAAATCAGTATTCCAGACTGATATCAGCAGCAAGTCCAAAAGCTAGGCTCGGTGATGATATGTGGTTTTGTTCGATCCTTTGGCGAAGCTCATTTTCACTTCTGCAATGGCATCACTAATGCAGAAAAGTTCATATACATTTCAGAGAAACATATGCTGCCTTCAAGACATCTTTCTCCAAGAACATCCATGCATTTTTCAAAAAAATCAATGCTAAATCATTTTTTTGTACGCTTTACAAAAGCGTGATGAAAAGATACACTTTATTTACTCCGTTTTTTATTTTATTATATTTTTAATTTATCATATTTTACATTATGATAAAACAACGCTAATAATGCCTTTTCATTATTGTGAGAAACATAGGCAGGATGGAAAGGTGCTAAAAGCTTCATAGTGTCTGTTTTTTTTTTTATAGAAATGTTGCATACCTCAAATGTTTAAATGGATCTAGGTGTTGTCATAAAGAGATTAAATTAACTTCATGGGATATCTTGGGGCCATACAGTTTCTAATGAAAATGAATTAAAGTAAAAGTAAATATGGAAATAAAATTTTCTTTACTTACTCAAATTTTCCTGATTTGGAGCTGTATACTCAATGTCAAACTGTCATACTAAATGTCATACTAAAACTAGCAACTTTCTGTGTTGAAATGCATAATTAACAAGCAGCAGTAAACTGGGTCTGCATGTTTTTCCCCCCTTTTGTGCATAACAAACCCAACTGCCAGATGTCAGTGGAATACTATCTCTTCAACTTTGAGATAATTCTGGTTTCTCTCTCATCATGTTATTCTTGCAGAAACCATATAAAACTGGAAAAAGAAGGCAAAACATTAAAACCCATCAAAACCATTTAAAAAAAGATTGCATTCCATTTTTACGTAAAGATTAATAGAAGCTACAGCAGGACAGAAATATTAAATGTAAACAAAAACGTGTTTGTTAAGAAGAAAACTGTCAAGCTGAAATGATCCTGTTCAGCGATCTGTGAACACAAAGTTCCAGAAGATAACCAGGGCATAAAAGACTGAAACTCAATCACCCCATTTTTTCTTATAACAGCAATGTTTACAGTGTAAATGCAGTCTGTAACCTTTTCTCTGCATTTTTTTTACTTGCGTCATCTGTTTTTGTTGGCTGACATAAGCCTGATTCTGACATGTTCTGTCTTTACTGAACATTCTGCCAGTCTTCTGCCATTTTTTCCCCTTTGATTGAAGATAAATTAATCAAATAAAAAGACTGGTTCATTGTAAAGTCGTATACAGAGCAGTCAACTCCTTGTTTCATTGAGTGCTGAAAAAATGGTGTAAACAAAGTTGCTTCAATTCGAAGGTTTTTTATTTGTTGGATTTAATTGAACAACCAAACCTTAATGGCTGCTGCTTGAAAAGTGATTTGATATTTGATTAGACAAACCTCTTCCTCACAAGATATAAAACTCACTTTATGTAACCTCGCTTTATATAAAACCACATATCTACTTTCTACAGATAATTTCAGAGGGTCCCTGATAGACTGACAACACCTTTAAAATCAGTAGTAAATGGGATAAACTGAACCCTGAGCTGCGGAGCGAAGGAACTGTTTGGGTGATGGGTAAGTCACTCGAGCTCAGATAAAAGAAATCTCTTAAAGGATAAAAAAGGACTTGAGGATTTTCCATGAGCGGGACTGAAGTGTACCATATGTGACATGTTCACCTTGGACTGAGAATGAAGGAGTGACATGTTTCATTAGCTGGCATGTCATTAATCAAATCCTATAAATTCATTGTTGGATTTCAAATCCTCCTCGTGTTCTTATGTAAGTCTATAATTAAAAAGAAATGTTTTTTTTAAATATAACACAATCATAAAATATACATTTTAAGGCAAACCAAGTTTCCGCCTGAGGTTTACCCTCTGGAGATGTTTAATCTTCTTATTCTTCCACACAGATAATGAATAATTAATATTTGCAACTAAACCTCTCAAAATCTCCAACATTCATCTCCTCCATCCTGGATCCCTCTGGGACTGTTTTGTACTTGGTGCTTTTTAGTTTAGAGATTTACTCTGACCCTGCCACTCTTTCAATCTCTCCTCCTCCACCACAGAGGCCTCTCCTTTGTCTTGTTTTTTTCTTCCTGCACACTCAAGGTTAACAGAGACCGCTCAGTTTTTTTCATCATCTTCTTTTACACTGAGCTGCAGCCCTGGCTGACAGTGTTTGTACTAAACTGAATGTCCAGATGCTTGGCAGTCTCCACAAAGAATCTGTGCTTTTCAAATATTTCTTTCCTCTCATTTTTCATTGACACAAAGTATTGCAAACTATTTAAAGTACATTTTATTTCACTCTTGCTGTGTCCATCTTATGTAGGGTTTATTTGTTATTCTACCAACATGAGATATGTTTTGTATGAATGCTAACTTTTATTTTTGATTGACGTGTGGGAAGCCTTGATGTCAATCAATGACTGATTTGGGTCAAAAGATGTTGAGATGAACTCTGGGAGTGAGGCTCAATGTTGGGGAATGACTTTGGGAGCAATCCTAGATTTATTGTCCTTGTGGATCCCATAATGAGGGAGTAGAGTCAGAGTGTTAAAGAAGTGGGGGTTGTGGGTGGCTTATTTTACATTTGTGACATATGTCAGAGAACGAGGTTAGTAACATATAGCTACGGCTGTCTTTGCTCCTTAACCTAACCTAAAATTGCATAAACTGAATAGATAAGATGTTATTAGTTGTCTTTGCAAGTTTGCTTTACAAGTTTAGGATACATCCATACATATGGATTGCTTTATGTATGACATTTGTTGCATAAACTACTCTGCCTTGCTTTACATTCAGTTTCTCATTAAAAAATGCAGTCTAGGCCTAATAAACACATATATTAGCATTTTTCTCATTATAAAAAACTGCAAATTAGATTTCCAAATAATACAAAGTGACATGTTTAATTGCCATGCTTTTTCCCAGCTATTGATGGAAAATCTTGGTGCATTATCACCAGCAGACAAGTAGAACAGTGTGAAACCACTAGCAGCATAGAGCCTCCCCTGTGAGCAACCGTGTCCTCGTGCATGGCCACGCGACATGAAAAATAGCCAGCAAACCCACAGCTCTGTGTATTTCTTGAGGTAAAGAAATAAAGAAATACAAATGTGTGGCTGCATTGTACTATTGATTTGTAAGGACCATTCTGAGACTGTTTCTGACCACAGCGCACTGGCACTATGTTTTATATAACTGTATAAACCTAGGAGAGCACTTAAGTGGCCTAGTCTCACCAAGAAACATGGACAGCATAGATTTGTTCATTTCTTCAAAACTTAGTTTAGACTTGAGGATTGTAGATTGTCTCTCTGATGTTGTTGGTGTGATTTTTTTTTTGTTTGTTTGGGTTCCTTTTTTAGGCAGAATTTATGTAACTTGATGGGAAATTTGAATTGTATTTTAAATGCATTCTCGATATGAAATTGTGAAACCCATAAGTATTAACATCGGGGAAAGTGTCCAACCATCTACTTTGTAATACAGGGTGTCCAGTTCTGGTCCTGCAGGTTTTGGATGTTCACCTGATCCAACACACCTGATTCAAATGAAATGGCTCTGCTCAACATATTGTTCAGCCCAAGCATGTCGACCCATCAGGCTGGTGCAGGTGTGCTTGCAGTAGGGAACATCCAAAACCTGCCGGACAGCAGCCCTCAACGGTTGACTTTGGATGCCTTTGTTGTATTATGGAGCCATGCATATAACAACAACCATGTACAATAAAAAGGTAAGGTGTTATATGCGGAAGTGAAGCAGGAAAGCACAAAGTCAGTTAAAAACAATGAGCAGAATGAGTCTGACACCAGATCTTGTAGAAGTGTTCATTGTGTCACAAAAGTATGTGGGCAAGCACCTCCTGCAGTTTGGACATTATCACGTTGGAATGCACATGGAGAGGCGAGGCATCGACATGCTATTGAATAAAACACAATCTAGATCAATGCTGACAACAAGTGTTGTGTCATCTGTACAGAAGACAGGAGATGTAGTAAAATTTACATATGCAGACGTTGTGAGCTGTTATTGGATTTCCAGCTTAACATAATTTCTTCTTTAGTTAGTCTGTGTATAATGGAGGACTATATGTAAGTAGTCATATTGCATATTCAACAGCCTCACAGCTTTGAGCCAAACTTTTATGAATAGTAATGTAACCATCCATGTTCTTGGACTGAGCTTGACACAAGACAAAATGTAGTGCAGGGACAAAGAATCTGTTGGTAACTTGGAGTTCCTCTCCCCCAGATTTACCTACATTTCTTATCTCTGTAGCAACAGTTGTTGTGTATTGTATAGACATAGTTAGGTAAACAACCCACCTGTTTTCAGCCTTCCAGGATATCACAACCGCAATTATGGGACTGGATCAACAACTAACTCTTTGAAATGTTCCTAGGGCATCTTTAGAGCTTGTTAGAACTGTCTTTTCTTTGTAAAGCTCCCTCTGCATGGAGTAAGCTTTAAAATACTGCCAGCTTACAGACAATCCCCTCTTCACACACATCTAAAGGTCTTTTACAAATATCCCTGAAGGAAACTTGTTTCTGTTTTAGTTTCTTTTTTTTTCTTTAACTGGAGGCAGCTGTGGACTATGTAATGAAAAATTTGAGACATTCAGTTTCTTCTAACTTTCTCTCTGGATGATCATAGATGTAAATAGAACTGAAATCCCAGCACGGATGTTATGTCTAACTTGTGTCAATGGTGATTTTTGGCAGATGATGCAGTGGATCAGTGGTGTACTTTAGTTTGTTCTCGTGGGTATACTTAGATTTATCCCCTCTTGGCTTCGGACATTCCCATCCTGCAGAACCATTCCCAGCGCAGCAGCTACTGCAAAATGGCACTAGACAAGGACCACATTCATTAATGCATAAACACATGACTGAGATCTATCAAAATATAAGCGTATGCTACACAAGATGTGTGTAGACATTAACAGCTGACATTAACATAACCATCAAACAGCTAGTGAATGAATAAATTACATATACTGATACAAATACATTTTTAGCAATCAAATGCAAAAAATGGTGCAGACTTTTCTAAAGGATGGAAAGGCAATAAAGTAACTGCCAATTTTTAACCAGCTTTGCATCATTACAACATCAGGGGGGTATTCCAGAAAGCGGGTTATGTGGCGAACTCTGAGTTTGTTAACCCTGAGTTGAGGGAAACTCCGAGTCATCTGTTCCAGAAAGCGGGGTATCTGGAACTCGAAGTCAGTCA
>JAVQJG010218665.1:0-10690 GCA_036024015.1 Craterocephalus amniculus
CAAAATGATTTCATCAAGATTGTAACCCCAAACTGAACTCTCACTAGGAGTTTCTTAATTCTTTTTTTACCTGCTCCTGTTGCTCATGTGACAGTCACATATTCATCCTGTAATCAAACTTTGCATCAATCTACTGAAACTTGAGATTTGTCTCCACATTTTCTTTCAAGAGTTTACCCAGTTAATATAATAGAACCGTACCATTTTACTACCGTTGCATGTATTTTGTGTGGACCATGCAGGATCTTCACAAACGTGCCTTTTATTTTACATAGAACCATTACCTATTCCTAATCTTTACCATGTGAATTCATTCCATAAACATAACTAATTGTCTAGAACACTCTTTAATTTTAGGGTCCAAAACAGAACAAAAGAACAATTATCTCACACTAAAGTTCAGCTCAGACTTTAAAAATTAAAGTCCTGTTATTCATTCCACCTTCAGTTTTCTGATGCAGACCTGTTCATTGTTTGAGAAGAATGTTATCGTGGAGGATATGTTTTTCAGAAAATGTGAAATGCAACATGACAATTTCAAATGAATAAAAAACCTAAAATAAGGATGTTTTTTTTTCACATAGCCACTTTTTTCAGATTCTTAAAATCACTCTGACAATACGCACCGGTAAAAGTCTTACAAACTAACTAAGAAAGGCAGATTTTATACCAGTTTAACTCATCAGAGATCTGGCTTCAACACAAATGTTACACTACAGTTGTTTGGCCTTTCCTACTCCATAAAGAGTGTTTTGAAATTTCCTTGTGAAAGCAGTTTTGAGTTGAGTTGATGCAGCAGCTTGCTTTACTTTTGGCACCACAGCTTCTTTGTTAGGGTTGGGAAAAACAGGCAGTTTCACATAAATACAACTTTGCACATTCCTCCCCGTGTTACTGTGTTACACAGCGCTTAACCAGGTGTCCACAAATGTAGAAGAACAACACTTTTAGAAAGCGATGGCACTTTCAAAGGCAATTTAGTTTCTTACCATGGCAAACCAGACTGGTTATCTTGCTAAACTGCTTTAAAAAATGACACCATGGTTAAAAGTTTTACTCTAAAGTTGTATTCTGTAGAAAAAAAAATTAATTTGCGAAAGCTAATCACAGAGGCATTATCACTGTTTGATCTCACGGCAGGACTTGCTAAACACCTCTAACACCCGCACCAGGTAATCCAACAACACCACGTCACACATACACACAAGAGAAAACACAGCTGAGGAGGAAATGGCATCCTGGGCTCCCTAGCTGAGTGAGTGTGTTTATTTTTCCTCCTATGGTGCACCAGATTGAAGCTCTTTAACATGAGACTGGCATTCCTACAGGGCTCTGCATCCCGTGTGTCTGTGTCACATTTTGCACATTTGGCTGTATTATTATTATTATTATTATCTGATACACTAGGAAAATACATTTTTTCAACGAAAGCCTTTTGATTTAGCATGACTGTGAAAGGTGTAGAAAACCAACACTATCAATACTTTAATTGTTTTTGCATATTCAATGAAAGAGTAGTCAAGTAATGTTCCTGCGTACTTAAGGAGTAAGGGTGAAGAGCGAGCAAGGAGTGAGCCTGGTGTCGAATAAACGTTTGTTTTTCCCTGCCGTCTCCACCTGTGTCTGGATTATGAAGGGGGAGATATACAGCATTTCAGAGTGTGCCAATTAACAGCCCCAGCAGTGGCCACCACACAGGAGGGCCCTTCATAAAGACTAACCCTATGGTGTAAGTGCTTTATCCAAGTGCTTTATCCCGGGCCGAGCCCATACACACAGCTGCTAAACTGCAAGGTTTTTAAGGAGCCCCAGTTATGCCGACAGGCCTGAGAGTTCATAAAGATTTCCTCCGTGAGTGCTTTCCCAAGGAAAGAGCGAAAGATGAGAGGAGGGAGAAGGAGGCAGCTGGGCAATCAAGTGGCAGACGTCGCTCCGAGAGAAAGAGTCACCGTGCTTCCTGCCTTCATCCCTCTGTCCTTCTATCTATCCATCTAGCTTCCCGTTCTTGACTGCACTCTTTCCCCTCTCTGTGTTTTTTCTTTTTTTTTCTTTCTTCATGTGAGGAGCTGATTGCGAGGGTGGGCAAGCCAGCAACAGGCAGGGGGTAGCCTGCTGAGGACTTGCAAGTTGGAATAACTCCAATCGTCCAAGTCACCGCCACCCCTGCCTGCCACATACCTACTGCTGGCATTTGAACAGCTTTGATACATATTTTAAAGGCTGCAGTGCATCAGAACTGTACTAATCTTAGTTAAAAGGCAAGGAACCATACACTGCGTTTTTTTTCTTCCCTGCAAAGAGGCCTAGTGGCTCATGCTGCAAATTACTGGAATTAAAGGACATGCAAGCTGTGCATTCGTCAATGAAACTGTGAAAAATAACTAAATAAATGATAAGCAAACTATAATGTTTGCTTTTATATGATTTTTTCTTGGACATGCTCTGAGAAGTATAACCTAAATCTTTGGTCAGCATGAACAGGTTTCACTATGCTCTCTGCTAATGTGACGGTGAAGAGGTACAGTATAGATCTGAAAGGTAGACTGATATGCATCCGTGCACTTTTTTCAGCTAGTTCGTAGCCTAGAGCCCACTGCCGTTGTTCCAGTGGGCTAAAGCAGAGATAAAGCCGTGGAAAGTGAGCTGACCACATGCTAAACAGTATTGGCCACAGATGTGCCCAGACAGATCACAGAGTAAATGTGATGGCATTTCCTCAAGATGTGCATGTGTATTTTTAAAACTTTGATGTGAACATGATTTGCCATGAAAAAAAACCCAAAAAACTTCTTTGTTCATGTGCTTCACATGGTCTCAATAACAGGACTCATACATATTGTATGCCTACGCAGAAGTTGTTGTTGTTTTTTTGTTTCAGTAGTGGTACAGGTTGATCTGAAGACTTTTACTTGCATGCAGAAAAAATTTTCTGGGGAAGAGAAACGCAGTTAAATGTTACTTTGACGACGGGGGTAAATACACAGCCTGTTAATAGCTTAGGCAGCTGGCGCTACACTTAACAATATGTTGTTTTTCATTCTGACGTCATGAATGGCAACAGGACCATCTTGCTGGCTCAAATATTAGCCAAGAAATTAGTGTGATTTAATAAAACGTGATCAGTTAAATGTTGACATCTGAAGGCTGTCATGCATATGCAGCATCTTAAGATTGTGTAGATGGTTACTCTTGACATGAGCTAGCCAACTTTATACTATATTATTTTCCCTTATTGGAGCCAATTTAATTATCTCTGCTGACTTCATTTAGGCTGTCACTTCATCCATAGGACCAGAGCGAGCTCTTTTTATTCATAAGGAAGCATGTTTTATGAATTTATTTATTTATATAAATATTTTTCATAACAGATGTTTTTTAAACAGAAGTTTTAAGTCAAAGTTGAAACCATAGATGAATTTGAGGGACACTAGCTGGTAAAACCGATGCATCATTTATGGTAGAGTTTAAACGTTGGTAGACATGTTGATGCATCCTTGGGTTTTGATGGAGATCCTTTCACTTTGTCAGATTATTATCCCAAAATAAAAACTAAAAAACGAACTACATAAAAAAGGGGTAAATATATGATCCTATGTTTCATAGTTATGCTGTTAATATTTGACAGAGTCAGCTTCTGCTCAAACTCCTTGCTTTGATTTTCTGAGGTACCATAGAGAGGAACTGCAAGTGTGAGGGAAGAGCGTCCAGTTCAAGCTGAGGGGAAAGGTATCACTGCGAGGGAGCTTTCCTGTTGACCGGCCTGCTCCTGTTTAGTTCAGGTTTGCGTGTGTGTGAAGTGATAGTTCCAACACATTGTGTTCTTGTTCTGCTCTTCTTCTGTTTCAGCGTTGGCAGGTGACCCAGCATTGGATGTACTGGCTACTGTACTCCAGGTGACAGCTTCTGACATTGTAATTGTCTGCTTTGGGCAAGGGAATGGAAGGTGTAATACAGCTTGTGTTTCCTTACTGTAGAAATTATTGATAAATGGCGGTGAGAGATGCAGTCGTTATAACTAACCTGTCTGAACAAGTTCTGAGGCTGGTCATTTGCATTCACAACTAGATTCTGTCAAATCAAAACTAAAAAAGTAATTTCATATTCCTTTACTAATAATAATTTAAGTTTTGAGTTTTATGTTTGCTAAATTGTATCGGTTGGATTTTACTCCTCATGCTTATAAATGTGAAACATCTGTTAAAATTGATAGTGACTATATATACAAAGTCGTATTAAGTCTGAGTGAATAAAAGTGTTCACCACAATGCAGAAAAAAAAAACAAGGCGGACAGGGTAGAGAGGGACAGTTTGACAAAGAGAGTAAATATTTTACAATAAGGGGAGAAACCGGTGAGTTGCATTTGATATCGCCCTCTGCACTGCACATGTGCTGGGAGTGTTCCGAGAGCATGAGAGAGAGAGAGAGACATCTTCAGCTAAATGGAAATTCCTCTGCTTCAGCCACAGCTGCAGTGTGACACTTCAGATGGCTGCGCTTCCCTTCGTACAGCCCCCTGGAATTAGCCCAAACCACGATGGCATCACATCAGAAAAGAAGACAGGAAAATCAGACTTTATTATCTGTTGCTGTGGAAATATTTGTGGAAAGGCCCTTGGCTTCCTTGCCATGTCAACCTGAATTTTATTATCACTATTACAGAAAAAAAAATCAATTGTTTTCAAGTAAGTGTGAGCTATTAAAATTCTTCTGTTCATGGTTGAATATGCAGCTCACTGAAATAGTAACAACTGTCTACGTGTGAATCCTTTATTTATTTTTAGTGAAGAGTAAACATCCATATTAACTTGGTTGCATTCTGTTATTTACGACTATGTAGCATAAATTAGAGTAATACTGTAATATCCCACCAAACTGAATAAACACAGTTGAACTTGTGCTGGGAAGCCAAATCTGCGCTAACGAAGAGAAACAATGTTGCAGAAAGTAGGAAAAAAATTTTAAAAAAAACTTTCCATCAAATTGTGTTTGGAGAGGGGATTCACTTCAAAGGGATTTTAACAACAGTGCTGTCTGTCTAAATTATGTTTTCAAGCACATGCCAAATGTAAAAAAGGAAAGAAAAAACAATTTTGAGGAGTGTTTAATTACAGAGCAAGAATGAATGACTATAAATAACCCCATCATTACTAGTCCCTCCTGAAGAACATGATCCATACTGAAGGATAATTAAGGCAAAATATTTCTGATCCTCCAACAGTCTGTATGAGGAATGCGTACACGCGTACTCTGGCTTCTGTATGCCATGTATGGGCACGCGCTTATGTGTGTGTGCCATGCAGAAAGAGTGTAGGGGGGCATGTGTGAGAAGGAGGGGGAATTGAAGGCATTCTTCCCTAAATATAGTACTGTTGTGGTAGAGCATGTTATGTACGAGTACTTCAGGAGAACTCAAGACAGACTCAGCTTTAATTGGTTTGTGGAGTCATTAATGGAACAGAAACACAAACTCAAGTACAAGTGTGTGCATCTGAGCAAGAACACTTATGTGTGTGTGTGTGTGTGTGAGTGTGTGTGTGTGTGTGTGTGTTGGACCCTGTCAATGCCCTTTAAACAAAAAACAGACACATGGAAATAACTTTGATCAACAAACATGTAGCAAACAAGGAGATAATAATGAACCTCTATGTTCAGAAGTACTCTCCTAAAATAGACCATTTCAACTAGGATATATCAGATTTGAGGGTAAAAATTCTAGATTAGGCCAGCTAATTAGTGCCTCAATATTTGGCATGGTGCTTTGAGTAAGATCCAAATAAGCATATTGTCCTCACCCAGAAGAGTGAAGGAGTTTTTCTCTTTTTTTGTTTTGTTTTTTGTTCCATGTTCCTCACTCAGTCAGACAACATTCAACTGAGGCAGGGAAAACTTTCCCGAACTGCTCTCCCTGCTTCACTTTATCTCTCACTCTCTTTCTTGCCCGATCAAACCAGAAGAATGTTGCTTTGAGTGGCCCAATGAAAGAGAACCAGGCAAACATGAGCGAGAGTCCGTGTTTATTTCGAGTACATCTAGAAGCCAGGCCAGGTTTTTTAGTGTGTGTCAGCAGGGGTCTGCATGGGGTTGTTGAGATGTCGCGAGTTGCTGCTTAACCGGCACTGCAGTCAGTCAGCCAGCCCAGTTGTCAGGCAAGTACTAGTTCCTTGTTGCTATTTGTGTTTGAGTGTAGCCGTGCCGAGCACCTCCCTCCCCTCCATTCTCCCTTTCCCAACCGAATCCTCCAACCTCTTCTTGTGTGCAAGAATCGTGTCTTTACAGCAGCCTATCGCTCCAGGAATGAAAAGCCTATGACCAAGCATCCGCTCCTTTTCACTGCCATTGTGTTGCTGAAACAAGGAGTAACACCAAAGTAGAGTTGCAGGGGGAAAAAAGTGTTGCAGGGTTGGAAGGTGGCCCCGCTGCGGCTGCTCCTTCTATGGGCTCCAAAGACTTGTTCTTGCTTCTTGTTGTGGCCCCCCTCCTCCCCAACACACACACACATACACTTTATATCCAGCTGAGGTTGTGGGGGCAGCCCCGGGATGGCTTTTGTGTCACTGCTCGACCAGAGCTGCACTTGTGAAGCTAGATAAATGGATTGGAGAGGCACAGATATGGGCGGGCATCTTGGAGAAAAGACAACGGAGATGTTGAAGGGAAGCGGAGCATTGAGAGAGAAGAGGCAAATACATTTGCGCTGTCGGACAACAAGGGGTCGAGTCTTTTGTAAGAATTGCCTGCTTCTGCCAAAAAAGACAAGACAGTGATAAACTTTCCTCCCCATGCAGTCAAACCTCAACCTCATTCCAACCCCAACACACACACACAATTTCCCTGGTAGACATACACACAAAGTGTCACAATGCACGATTCAGCGCTAAAATGAATGGATTGCCACAGCATGACACGTCTCAGTTGCAGGGGGAGATGGTCCTTGTTAGCCGACAAAAGAGTGTGGGGCATTATTGGGAGCACGGCCTGTGACAGAATGCTAAATTGTTTTAAGGTCAACAACTTATTGTCTTTGCATAAGATACTATTCACAAATCTCCCGAGTTGGTTTCAGCAGTCAGTTCACAAACGAAAACAGTAAAACCTCTTCTGGCCTTCAAAAAGTTACAGATTAAAAAAAAAAAACTCTTTAAAAAATTTGTATTACTTTTAATTTAATTGTATAAAGAATTAATGCATTAAAGCTATAATTTAATGTTACATTGAATGATAATTGCACAAACTATTAAAGCGCAATTATATTCGAAAATGAGCAAAGTAAAACTGCGTGAGCTTTAAAAATCCGATTATATTGTGGGCTTTTCCTCTGTAATCCCAAAGAGATTTATTTATCAGCTTTGTATTAACATTTAATTTATTCATTAGTGCTTTCCTTTTTTTTATTTGATATTTATTTTCTTTCTTCTTTCTTTCCTCCCCTCCCCTACATCGTGGCCCAGAGAATCCGAGGAAGCGAAAGCTGGAAGTGCAAGTCTAATTATAAGCTTCAACTCAGCTCATTACCCATTAGACAATCCACTGTACATCCACTTGCTAAATGAATAATTTTGTATATATTATGGAAACACAATATTATGGCCTGCAGCTAACGCCTGTGCGCTAACCTCACGCTGTTTTAGTACAAAAGGAATAAATAGGACACCGAAAGGTTATTTAATTTGAGCCCAAAAGCCTGCCCGTGAGTGGATGTCATGTGCATGGGTCCAAAAAGAGAGGGGGGACAGAGGGGGTAGCCAATATGAAATGTACACACCTGCCTTTTCCGTGGCAATATTAGAATCATTATCGACAGGCACACGCTGCAGCGCAGGTGGAATTGACTACAGTCGGCTCTGCTTTAACATGTATTAATGTTATTCTAATTTCGTCACACAGATCCAGCGCAAGCAACCTGGAACAAATGACGCACTTTAATTTCCACAAATGTAAAGACCGCGAACAAATCAACCCACACAAATGTGAACTATGTTGTAATTTAAGCCCATAGCCTACAATGTTTTTCTGTTGAGAGTAAAGTTCTGTTCCTGTGCTTCCAAAAGCGGACTGACCCCACTCGAGTTAACAAAAACTTTAATGACCTTTGTTAATGTTTCAACATGTTCATGCTCTCTGAAGAATGGCCATTAAAGCGACAGATTTATGCGCATATCCGACATGCTCCAGTCAACGTTTACCAAGCTTTAAAAACTAAGAGTTTGCCACTCTCATGAATGCAAATACTGGTGATGAATGTGTTTGGACGCAATGAAAGGAGCATGTTAAGATCTGATGATAAGTACTATTTGAAACAGCTTATGTTGCAAATTGATATTTAAAAGTTAGATGGTTGGCCATTAAAATGAATCACATAAACTCAAATAGACATTTTTTCTAAGGCATTTCCGCTTTTGCATTCCGTTTGTTGCATTTCCTAACACAACTGTAATCAATAAAATGAGCCAAAGATAATGTAGCGTATTTTGTGTGATGCTTAATTTGTCTGAGAGGTTGAAAACAGCTCCAGGTTTGATCAGTCTCTCACTCGCCTATAGAGGTCGCTGTGATATTGCAAAACAGATGTGCTTCCACTCCACAGGTTCAGGACGCTGAAGTCCACCCTCTGGAAGAGATCACTTTGTAGCATACTGTCATTTACAAAATTGTTCCAACTCAATCAGCTAATATTTTGTGAGTTGTTTCTCATGCTTGTTTGGACACACAAGCTGATATTTTTTAATGTGTGCTGTGGCTTAAGTTTAAAATAACACGATCACACAGAAAATAGAGCTTCAACATTACAGGGAGGGGAGGATCATGACACAGTATGAAAATTAAAATGAAGTCACTGTTTTCCGGTCATATTCATGGATAAAGCTGCCACGAATGAAAAGAAATTTGGAAAATATAACGCTCACTACGTCCCCGGGTCACAACTAATCATTTCACGTCCCTTCTTTTTATGTTTGAACCCCATCAGACTTGTGTTAAATCAATATTTGCTTTTGGTCGCAGATTGAGGGGCAAAAAAAGAAGCTGCTTTTATAGGCTTAATGATCACTATCTGATTCAGACCAGAAACCCCCCCCCCTTGCAAAAAACGGCAACGAGGCCTCACAATGTCAGCCTCCCCTTCCCCCAAAAGTACCCCCCGCCCCCCAAAAAGAGAGAGAGAGAGGGAAAAAAAAGAAAATATTAATAATTTATCTTCGAATCGACTTCTCCCTCTGACAGATTAGATTTTAACCATTTGATTTTGTTTGGACTGGGCGTTCCCATATTATTACTTAATGACCTTCCCAGCTGCTCCTGTCCATTTTCTGTCACCAGCAACCATCTGGACACTTATTAGCACCTCAATGCTTCCACGCTGCTTTCCTCACAAACTTGAATAAAATTAAGGCTGCTTGCCTACAGACTGCCAATTTCTTTCTCCCGTCCCCACCCTGTTTTAAATTAAATGGGTAAACGTATGTATACTAAATGTAACTATAACAATAATAATAATAATAATAATAACAACAATAATGATAAACAAAAATTATAGGCTGAGGATCAAGGGGTTTCTCTATAATTTCATTTAGTTTATTAGGCAAAATATACGATCTGGACAAATTCCTTCAATGTTTCCTATTTACAAATTTAAATCACTTGGTATTTACATGAAAGAAATGACACCAAAAACACATGTAGAGACAAATAATAATAATTATAATAATAATAATATAATAATAATAATAATAATATTAAAGTAAAAAGGCTACCAAAATGACCCAGCCTGTCTGGGCAAAGTGGAAGAGAGAGTAACATTATAGGCGCGATTATAGGCTACACAACAATGAGGAAGTAATCCATCCATCCACAGGATATTACCAAATTACGCCATTTGTTCCGTACCGACTGAATGCTACACTGCATTATTATTTCTCATTGTCCTTTTTAGGAAGCGTAAAGTTTTTTTCTTCTTAATCTGTATTGTTTTCCTGTTTTTTTTTCTTTTCAAGCACGGAAAAAAGTCTTGATCAAGCAGAGGAGAGAGCAGTGAGGACCCGTTGCGTGGCGTCTTGTGGACTCCTGGCGCTGGAAGGCAGAGAGGATCTGGATAAAGAGTAATACAGAAAGGTAGATAAATATCCCCGCCGTGTTTGAACAGCGGGTTTCAATATGCATCTCAAGTGTGTAGCTGAACGACTTTGATTAGAAACAGGCCGCAGTCCTCAGATTCTTACTTTTTTTTTTACATCCAATGATAATAATTATTTTACTAAATAAAAATGTCACGGTGTGGGAAAACGTCTTGTTGTGGACCAATGTTAAATGCCAAATCATTATTTGCATGTTTTTTTTTTAAATGTACAAATAAAATGCTTGCATTAAGAAAACAGGCTTTAAAAAAATATAATAAACAGAGACAATTTTCTTTATATTACTTTTGCCCCTTTAACTTCTTTCCTTAAAAAAAAAAAAACTGGGGGATGCAAGGAGGGTTGAGAGCGCTCCCCTGGGCTTCGAGTATCCCATGGGTCTTTAGGGAAAGCACACAGCCCAGACAGAGCCCGTTTTACTCGGTGGCTTGATAAGTAGCCACACTCTCCCCAGAGGGGAAGAATTAAAGGGGGTGTGGGATGAGAGTCAAGACCTCTGTCACCCGTAAAGCAAACTGTATTTTTTTCTTATCTGTGATTATTTTCTTTTGTACTGCTA
>JAVQJG010218675.1:0-23551 GCA_036024015.1 Craterocephalus amniculus
CTATCTATCTATCTATCTATCTATCTATCTATCTATCTATCTATCTATCTAAATCATGACTCAGGTGTCTGGAACAGAGAATGTCAGTATTTCTCATCATGATCAGAGTAACTTTTCAATCTCTTCAAGTTATTTAAAATGTACATATGTGGATATTTCCATGTGTGTCGTAATCCTGACCACCTGAACCAACTCACCTCACAATATTAACTGAAGTCACATTTATTTAGCAGGAAAGACAGAAAAGATAGAATAAGACTTGGATATTCACAGATGGGACCCTCTTATGGCCTCCGGGCCTTATGTTTGACACCCCTGGTCTAAATACAGACAATTTTTAGACAAAAGCTTTTTAAAAAAAAAAAAAAAACACTAGATAATCATATCTAAACCAGTCATTTCTGCTTCTTTTTTCCTCTGTCAGACATATTTGGACAAAAAACAACTTAAATCTAGTTTCTATCATGGACTTTACATAGTAGAAACACAAACAAAAACATATTGGACCCTTGCTGGTTAACCTGATCCCAAGTGGAATATATCTATTTACCACCGAAGCAGGGACTGGCTTATAATGGTCACATCTGTGTTACTCTCTCAGCACATTTTCTAGATTTAGATTTAGATTCAGTCATAGCTGTGTGAACTGTCAGGATTGACAGGCTGTTCGTGGCCTAGATGAATGTCATTTTGTGCTGTTTAACTCCCACTGACCCTCTAGGCCGTTTCACTTCTTCCTAATGCTGCGAAACTGGGCATCACACAGGATGAACCCCAAAGAAGAGAGGCAAGACTCTTTTCTAGAGCGCTTCAGAGACCTCAAGCACAGAGACGGGTCCAGTGGCGAGAGCGATGCCCCGTCCGACACACTCAGAAAGAGAAAGTAAGCATGATGTTTACAGAGCTAACCGTTATTTTCCCGATCCAGATCAATCGGATATATTTCCTTTAGTTTGATATTTTTTAAACTACCGTTTCAAACAGGACACCTGACCCTGTTATGTGATTATCAAGCAAACATTGAATCATTAACCTGAGCCGAAATAGTCCAGACCAGGGGTGTGAAACATGCGGTCCAGAGAGGGTCTTATACGGCAGAAGGATGAATTCAATAAATATGGGAATAACAGAGAAGATATTAATAGTAATATACAGTATATTTAATAAGAATAGCTCTAATCCCTCATTTGTCCACGTCAGGTTACATTTTTATACTTATATACAAAACATTTTAAGATCAGGAGGAAAACTTGTTCTGTCTTTTACTACTTTACTTAATAAATGGGACTTCAGTTTGTTTTATGTGGTGAGTCTTTTAGGATTACTACACACATGTGGAAATGTTGACATACGTGCACACTGTTGAAATAACTTCCAGGTCTTGAGAAGTTACCAATCATAATATGAAATGCTGGATTTTTCTGTTCCAGGTTCCTGTGATAAATATTTTGTGATTTTGTAGATCTATTGTGTCCTAGAAGTTGTAATCGAACTTGAAAAAGAGGTTGAAAAAGGCAGCACTACTGGGCGGCTTCAGGCCCAGTCTACCTGATCCTGCTTGAACAGGTTTTACTGGAAGTTATCTTGTTGTGGCTCAGTGACAATAAAACTGATTCTAATGCAGGTATAAATGTGTTTATATGCAAAATAAACTAAATGAATAAAACATATAAATAAATAAAAGACGGATCAAATAAATCAAGTAAAAACATAAAACATATATAGAGTAAAAAAAAACACAAAATTTTATAGCTACACAAGTTTAAACATGCCTAAAAGTGAAACAAAAATCAATAAAAATGCAAATAAAAACTATTAAACAAAAATTGATCAAATTCAAATAGATTAAATGAATTCTTGCATATCTATAAATACATTAATTGTTTATATGAAATATATACGATTAGAATAAAAGATAACATAAATATTTCAATGAATTCTGTTCAAAATGTTGCTGAAACTGAACTTTTTCTGATGAAATGCCGGGATGTTCATGTTTTCTGAAAGGAAAGATCATTTAATGTCTTGATAATGTGCATGTCCTAAGAACAAAAATAAGCAGTTTTATGAATAAATATCGTTAATGATATAATGTTAACAATTATCTTATATGTTTAATGAGTTTGACCACTTGGTTAAGGAAGTTAATTGAAACAGTCTTAAATAGTTTTTGATACATTTCCTGCAGAAATGACAGATTACTGGAGAAAAAGCCATTGGAACAGACCTGATATACCAGTTTGCTATTAAACCACTACAGCACCAACAGTTACTGTTAACCTGTATTAGAAAGTGGGATGACTTGTATTTCTTAGATGTTTGATCATTTTCTCTTGGTCCAGTTTGCAAAAAGAGAGAGAGAGAAAAAAACATTTCATTGTTTCTTTCCAAAGTCTCGCCACTAAGTGGCCTCTCGCCACTTACAACATGAATAACTGCAACAACACAGACGAGTAAGTGCAGCTTTTCTTTAGTCATTAGTCGTGCTTGGTGTCATTAGAATATTTTGTAGTTGAAAACAGCTTTAGTATCATAACCCCCCCCCTCCAACCCAGACCTTGTCTCCCTGTTCTCTGGTTTTATTGAACCTGCAAAACACACAAGTAACCCCGTCCTTGTTGAGGAGTTTTTGTTCAAATGATGATGTGGGTTGTAGATTAAAGCCTGACTTCATGCAGAGCCAAACTTCCTGCAGTGTGATGCCACCTGCTGGGCAAAACTACAACCTGCACCAGATCTTCCAACAAAATCTTCCTAAAAATAGTGAAATCTCGAGTAGTTTCTGTAGTGACAGTCTGCTAGTGGTCCCCCATGAAATACCTGGATCCCATCTGAACTCTGTGAAAACTAAATCTGTGATCCATAGCAAAAAAGAAGACAAAAAAGATGAGATTAAGAAAGATGAGAAAAAGGAGGAGGAGAAAAAAGATGAGAAGGACGGGGACAAGAAGGAAGAGAAGAAAGACGAAGAGAAGAAGGATGAGAAAAAGGATGAGAAGAAGGACGAGAAGAAGGATGAGAAGAAAGACGACAAAAAAGATGACAAAAAAGATGACAAAAAAGATGACAAAAAGAAGGAGGAGCCCCCGTAAGTACCTCACTGAGTGCACTGAGTTTATCCAGGATGGAAAAATAATGGAGGAAAAATAACCGGTGAGTTTTTTGCCCCCAGTAATATAGAATGAGACTAAATATTGAGTTGTTTTTCCAGAAAAGAAATCTGGATCATGGATCCTGCCGCAGACCAGTACTACAAGTGGCTGACCGTCATCGCAGGTCCAGTGTTTTATAACCTCATGATGATCGTAACAAGGTACGTTTTTAAATTGTTATCAAGTCATTCTCCGGACCGCAGGACGCTGACAGACTTCTTGTCTCCTCTCGCAGGGCCTGCTTCAATGAACTCCAGGAATCGTATACGAAGCTGTGGCTCATCCTGGACTACACTTCAGATATCATCTACTACGCAGACTCGTTCGTCCGATCAAGAACAGGTTGATTCATTAGTGATGCACAGTACCACCGATTTTATTTCCAATCCCATATCTAGTCAAATTCAAGCCAGTATCGGGGAAGCTTAATGTGTTTGTGAAATTACTGTCAAATAGGTTGCACTGACAGAAAATGCATTGACAGTAATATTTTTATATTTTCTGACTAAAATTAAAATAGCAGTAAAATGTGTAAATAAATCTTCATGACTGTCATTACCCTTAGTAAAACAGTGCATTATTCAAGTCTAAATATTTTTTATTAAATATTTTTTTAAATAACCCTAAATGTCTGTTTTACTGAATATTTGATGAGACCCCCTAGAAGAAAGACCTCTAGGCCTGTTGAATTGAACTGATCTCAGACAGTCTCCATATCAATCCAAGATGAATTCATGCAGCTTTTTATTGTAGAATTTGCTTATTTTATAACAATATTTAATATGATACAAAACAACAAGACCCCTGTGGTTTAAACATCAACACAAAAATCTGGACCTAGAAGACACAAAAATCCTATTTCCTAAAAAAAAGTATTTCTTCCCAACTGGATACAATTTAGACAAGATCCTGATATTATAGTTACTTTCCACTGTATTCCAGTTCACTATAAAATACATATTCACCCCAACGTACTAAAATAATGACATCTTAACATGAAAATTTACGCTAAAATATAATAAGCTGGTATTGGAGGTATCATTGTTTTTGTATTGATCTGCACATTATTATGATCTGACATATGTCTTATTATACGGGGATGGTTAAAATTCAGTGTTGGATTTCTATTAATAACTATACAGTATTCTGTTTCCTAAATACTTTTCCATTTTGATGCACTATATCAAAAAGATATATATATATCCTAAACACTTCATCACTTTGCATTCCCAAATTTCCTTGCTACCAGAACATTGACTTTCATAATAGACATTTTTTTGCAGCATCTCTGCTGTGAAAAATAGATCTAAATAGACATAAATAAATATTTTAAGAGTAAATTTCTTTAAGGATTTATTAGAATCAGCATATCATCTTACAAATGTTATTAGACAAATAAAATGTTGGTTAATGTTGAAAGAGGCTCTATTTTTTTCAAAATAACCAGTTTCAATGGTAACTCCACTGTTAGGGTCATGACTTTACTGATGCAGTAGTGACTAATTTTTTGATTGAAAGGTTGTATTTTTGTCTCTTTTTTCTTGTAAATCTACTTGCAGCAAAGGTTGCAATGGTAGGGTAGGTTAAGACCACCCGAAGTGCCGGTGCAGACAACAAATTTCCTACATCAAATCAAATTTTATTTATATGGCACTTTTAGTACATTAGTAGCACAAAGTGCTTTATATAATAAAATACGCATGAGGTTCTAAAAGAGAAGAAGTCTGTCTTTTTGTTGGTAGAATTTGAAGTGTAGCTGAAAAAAGGCTTCTCCTACTAGCTGTAACTTGTTTTGTTTCAGGAGTGATGTGAGAAGACCTGGGACAATTTATGTTACATTTATTTCTCAAATTCAAACAAAAAACTTTAAAAAATTTAACTTCCCTTTAAAAAAAACATAGAAGATACATTTGTTGGAGAATACAGACATACTGAGTAACAAGGAGTATATTTCGTAGATCTAATAGAATGCTGCCTAATACTTTGGGGCCAAGGATTATAATATTACATCATGAATTGAGTTAATTCAGTAGAATGACTTGTTTATAATTTTGGGACTTGACTCTTTATTGTCTTGTTTGCCCTACAGGTTACCTGGAACAAGGCCTGCTGGTGAAAGATTCCAAAAAACTGCGAGACAAATACAGAACAACGTCTCAGTTCAAGTACGACATGATTTCGATGATTCCCACTGATCTCCTGTTCCTGCAATACGGATACAACAACCCGGAGTTCCGAATGAACCGTCTATGCAAAATCTCAAGGCTTTTTGAATTCTTTGAGCGGACTGAGACCAGAACCAGCTTCCCCAACATGTTCCGTATCAGCAACCTCGTACTTTACATTCTCATCATTATCCACTGGAACGCTTGTGTGTTCTTTGCTATATCTAAAACCATCGGTTTTGGGTCAGACACTTGGGTATATCCCAATATCAGCCATCCAGAACATGGCCGCTTGGCAAGAAAGTACATCTACTCCCTATATTGGTCCACACTAACCCTCACTACTATTGGAGAGACCCCCCCACCGGTCAGGGATGTGGAATACCTCTTTGTCATTGCCGACTTTCTGACTGGTGTGTTGATTTTCGCTAGTATTGTCGGTAACGTCGGTGCCATGATCTCCAACATGAATGCCTCTCGTGCAGAATTCCAGGCGAAGATTGACTCCATAAAGCAGTACATGCAGTTCCGAAAGGTCACCAAAGACCTGGAGGCCAGGGTCATCAAGTGGTTCGACTACCTGTGGACTGAAAAGAAGACCTGCGATGAGAAGGAAGTCTTGAAACACCTTCCGGACAAGCTCAAAGCTGAGATCGCCATCAACGTCCATTTGGATACGCTGAAGAAAGTCAGAATCTTCCAGGACTGCGAAGCCGGTCTGTTGATTGAATTGGTGCTCAAGCTCCAGCCACAGGTGTTCAGTCCCGGCGATTATATCTGTAAGAAGGGAGATATTGGCAGGGAGATGTATATCATCAAAGAGGGAAAGTTAGCAGTGGTGGCTGATGATGGAGTCACTCAGTTTGTGGTGCTCAGCGATGGCGCATACTTTGGAGAAATCAGCATTTTGGGTATCAAAGGTAGTAAAGCAGGCAACAGACGAACGGCCAACATCAGAAGTGTTGGTTACTCTGATCTCTTTGCGTTGTCTAAAGATGACCTGATGGAGGCTCTCACTGAGTACCCAGATGCTAAGAAGGCCCTGGAAGAGAAGGGCAAAGCCATCCTGATGAAAGACAACCTGATAGACGAGGCGGTAGCAAATGCCGGCGCAGACCCCAAAGACCTGGAGGAGAAGATTGTCAAGCTGCAGGGCAACCTGGATGACATGCAAACAAAGTTCGCACAGCTGATGGCGCAGTTTGTCTCCAACCAGACGAGGATGAAGCAGAGAGTCACCGCCATGGAGGACAAAGTGAAATCTGTCAAGCCGGAGGACCTCTCTGAAGTGGTGGCTGATAAAGATAAAAAGGTCCAGTAATACATTTCCCGAAGAACTCAAAAGTGACATTTCTTTACTTCATGTAAATGCCCAAGTTTCTATCTATTTATACATCATGTTTATTATTATCATAATGTGTCAAATTGTGTACAGTGTATGCAGCGATCATGTTTTTGTCCATGCTGACAGCCAGTTTCATCGCGTCATGAAACAACTCCAGTATTTTGAGCAGAAGCAAGTACGTTTGCCAAAAAATGGCTTTTCATAGCCTTAGAGAGATGTCTTTTTTTCTTGATCAGTATTCATGTTGTCCCAGAAACTGAAAAGTTCTGTAAAGTTCGAAGCAGTTTTTACACTGACATGTAACAGCAACCTGCTTATGATGCTGTATGAAAATATATAAATAAAAAAGTTGCAGTTTTATGATGTTAATGTGATACATTAACGGCTGAAAATCTTATATGTGAATAAAAATTCAAAAAATCATATAATTTAAACTTTGTGTGTCTATTTCCTGTTTTGTTATGCTACATGCAGTGCTGTAGTCCTTAGCCACTTCTGCAAAACCATACAGCAGTGGTTCCAAACCTACCGTATATTCCTTGAGGACCCCCTTCATCAAAATACTAAAAAGCCTTGGACCCCCTGTCTTACCCCCATACTTAAACCTCGCTTGGGTTTTAAGCTTTCAAAAGTGAGATCATCACCAGAGTCAAAGTGAAGTTGACCACACATATTTACTAATCATGATGGCTCTGATTGGCCAAAGCCTCAGGGATCCCCTGTGCTCCTAAGGAGACCCCCTTTAGGGGTCCTGGACCTCCAGGTTGGGAACCACTGCTATTACAGTTTCTGGCAAAATAAAAGCAATATTTCTAAAATTTCAACAAGTGAAACAGAGATGCGGCTGTTTCCACTGAATGATAATCAGAGGGTAAGCCGTAAATCGTGTAAAATCTTGTCCCATAAGATGTATTTCGTTGTTGTTGATTATGAAGGATGGCGTTATATTTTTGTTAAATTATTTATAAAAAGATTCCCGTCTTCTACCCTGTTCATACTTTCCGTGGCATCTTTCTCCAAAGAAACTGGTCATGTGAACGCTGTACATTGTATCCGATGAAGTGAAAATGCAGAAAAACTGTTTCCATTACACTTATGTGAAATGTTTCTACACTGATGGGTCTGAAAAACCACCTCATGAGCGTAAAAACTTCTCAGCAATATTCGAAATGTAGGCGTTTCCATTACCAAAAAATTTAGTTTCTATCACCAATTTATTTTGTGATATTTAGGTTTTGCTCATTTGTAGGGGGTTGTGGAAATGCAGCTTTACTGTAGAGCCATGCTTGTATACTGTGGAAGTAGTCAAACTTTTGCCAGTGGGGAGAGGCACTGGTTTTGCTGGACACTGCTTACTGGAGCACCCTCTGAAGCAGTTTTCACCTCATTATCCAATAGCTTGTCCAGTTGCTGGGTTGAATATGTGTTGTCCAATCTGTATTTTGTCTGAACAAGGTTGTCCAATCAAACAGCTGGATTTAGAATTATACAAAAAACACAAAAAGTATAAAAGTTAGAAGCACCAAGATATATGACAGTTATCTCCTCAATGTGCAGAGCTTTTAATATCTTAAGGCCTGAAGTGGCGCTGACAGCAACCATCACCTGTTGCCACTGTCTTTCTGTCAAGGATGCAGGGCCACCAAATAAGACCTTTTTACGTTTTGCAACTTGGCCTATCATGATCTCAATCTCGCATTCAAAACAATTTCTGCTACTTCACTGTTTCCCTCCTGAGCGTTATTGAAAAGATTTGATGAATATTTATCACCTGACCTTTTTTAGTTGCCACAATGTGGGCAAGGCTCTCTTCATAAAAGCAGAATTTAGAGTTCATCCTGGTTTATAAAAGAAAACAAGTGATGGATGTGTGTACGTCTCTAGTGTAAATCTGGGAGTTTTTTTGTGCCGCATAACATTTTTTCTTTAAGCACACTGTCAGAAGCCATCTTTCTTATGCAATCTTTTATAAATAAGGCCTCTGATGACTGTGGAGACCATTGGAGTACAGTGGACTCATTGTCACTGTGAACACTTTTCAGAGTTGACAGAAATTCTGGGATTGATCTTGACCTCAGCAGTTTAAACGTTTCTTCCTATAATTCAAATATAATGAAAATAAGGGCTTCGCAAAAAAGTTTAGATTTCTTTTCCACCTTTATTTAGTTTGCATAATAGTGGTTTCATATATAGAGTTCACATTATCTATCTGCACATTTTATACCTGAGATATTTGGCCAAATAAAACACTTCATACGACTCCGGCTCTTCAACAGATATTGCACATGTGGCAGCTGCATGTACAACTGTGCAATCAGTGACTCTTGCATACAAACCGCGAGAAGAGAAACCCTTTTCAGGATGTGAAAGTCAGAACCGACACGTCTGAAAACCTGCTTACAATCAAAACTAAACTCATTGGGTTTACAATAAACAGCTTTCATTTCATTTCTACTAAAAGAGGCACAGCACAAAAAAGGTTTTAACAATAAAATAAATCAAAGTTAGCAGGAAAAAGGCTTTTTCAGTGAGGCTACTAGGGTGAGCAGTACTTTTCAGTCAGCTCAATACGTTACAATGAGACTGTAGCCAAGTAGCACCGTTACGCCCAGCAAGGACTGAACACTGTTTAAGTTTGAAGGTTGCACAAACACCACTCAGAAACATAACACATCTGCTGTGTTTAAGTACACTTTCACAGTTCTTCAAATCAAACGCTGCATATATCCGAAACAAAATACGCAAATAGAAATAAGTTGGGTGATTTTTAAGTTTGGCTAGGCACAGGTTATTGCAGCATTTTGTTTCATGAGAATCCCTTTTTTTCCCTTCAAATGCAGTCTGGAGATTTTCTCTGTGGATGTGTCACAGCATCCCAAACCCTTTAGCGTACGTGATGGCCTTGAGGAGTCGTTCTTTTAGTTTCTCCTTGGATGAGTATTCAGGAAGCAGTAACGCATTGAAGCAGGTGTGAGACGTTGGTAGCCTGCAAGGAGAAAAAAAAACATGGAAAAGGTGCAAATCTTAAATGAGAAAGACCTGGAATGTTTGCTCTTTTCATTGGGACAAGAGTAGCATCACCAGCGTTGGAGCAAGAGGCGTGGCCTCAGGTGATTGACAAGTTCTCCTGCTTTTTGGTGGTGATCTTAATTGTGTGATAGACCCAATGTTAAGATTGTTCTAACCAGAAAAAACCTTCTCCCTTGTCAATGTCAACATCATTTTAAATTTTTCGTTGCAGAAAAGTTATACTGATCCATGAAGATTCCAGGATTCCCAGGTGAAAGAGTTGTCTTTTCTCTCATGTACATCACTCTTATTCCTGTATAGACTAGTTTTTTTTTTACATTACCATCCTTTCTAATATATCATCAACTGATTATTACAGTTTTTCTTCATGGGTTTGGCTCATTTCTTGAAACAGAAATGACATTCTCATAATGGACAAGTCTCCAAACCATTTGGCAACTGTTCACAACAGAATTGTATTTTTCATTCATTTAATAAATTGCAACTGTCTTAGTACATGTCTCAGTTTCTCTGTACTACTTTGCAAATTATTAAGTACAGTTACTGCGCCACCTCTAGAAATACACATTATAGATGTCACTGTGCCATCAAGTGAGAGTTTTAAGATCAAAAATTTATAATAATGGGTCTTTAAGTCGGTTTTGCATGTACGAGACTGATAAAACTGTTTCTGTGCTGGAGATAACTGGATGATTGTCCAGAAAAGATGCTGCACAAGCTGCTAAAAATAGTGAAGGATTCTTCACATCTTCTACATAACAATGAAAAAGTAACAGTTTGTCGCAGTTCGTTCAGCCATCACCTTCTGGAACAAGGCCTTATCTTCTAGTTAATTACGGTCATTTTTGTTTAAAAAACAAACTGCTACTACATTGCGAGTATTTTTTTTACATAATTCAATTTAAAATAAACTTTAAAAAGATGCTATAGATTACCTCAGTAACCACATTACTTAGCTCTCATTAAGCTAGAGCTACACGATCCAGTTTCATTTAAACAGGAGGCCAACAAGGAAGCAACAGTAGTTACAGCATATAATGTGGATAAATATTTCCTAGAAACCGTCTAATTTCAAATAGGAAGATATAAGAATGAATAAAAGGGGAGATATTGCAGACTTTTTTTTAGTAAAGGGGAAGGACAGACCCCAGCCCAAATATCACCAGCCCAACGTAAAGCAGGCCACAGAGTGATGCAGCCTGCCAACTTTACCAGACCCGATCCCGCTGCTCCGCGCTTTACCTGTCGGTGTCGGAGCCATTCTTGGCGATGATCATCTTTAACTTTCCAAGACCACCAACTGGAGCTCTGTCTGTGCCGGTGGTGAACTGGAGAAACAGCCTTTTCTGCTCCTCTCCAAATGAGTGAATGACTTCCCAGAAATCTCTGCATCCAGAGAAGAAAGCAAAACTGAATTTCCCACAGCTCCAGAGTCTTCTTAGACTTTACCTGACCTGCCCGTAGCCGAATAGAAACCTCACTTACTTGATAATTTGGCTATCTTTGCTATACCCCCCGTCGTAGTCTGTTGTCTTTTCAAGTGCTTCAAAATCTAGTTTCTGCAAAAAAAGACATTTTGAAATGAATTAAACACTTGTGTTGTTGTTGGTGGTGATGGAAATCCAAGTAAAGATATGTTTTCTCACCCTGCTTCCACAGACTAGCAGCTCAACTTCTTCCGGTCTGAACAGATACTTGAGCGGCGATTCGTTTGTGACCATCAGGAAGCCTTTTTTGAAGGCTTTGAATTGTCTCTCCACGCTTTTATTCAGGATATACTCGGCATACAGATCCACAAACTCCTGTAAATCATGTATGCAAAGTGAAAAAGGCGCAAACCTTAACCCTTGCACCTTAATTGCATCTTTTTAAAGAAATGACAATTCTGTGTATTTATTGTTTATAGGTGAGCCGACGTACAGAGCTTTTTATCAAGGAAGGAGCGGATGTTTGTTATTTTAAGACATTTCCTCTCCATCATGCTGAGGAACTTGTAAAATGTACATTTCAGTCAAAAGAGGAACAAACATGGCTTTACTTTTTACTTCCATTTCTACACAGCTACAAACTTTTAAACTATTTGTGGATGTGAAGGATTTATTTGATCAAAACAAATTAGGGGTGGAAATTATCAAGTAATTCATTAATCAAAAGTTGTTTCATCTTATTGATCGATTAATTTATAAGAGCCAATTTTTCTGGCAAACTTCTTTTAGTAGAATAATGGACCCCTACTTTGGAAATTACCTGTTAACCCTTCCCAGACAGCTGAGCAACAAGACTTGCTACTTAAACCTTGTTTCTTCCTCCACGCAATACAGAAATTTGTTATTGTTCTTGAGGGCGCAAGAATGAGAAAAAAGTTATTTTTCATCAGGGTACATCATCCTCCATGAGAAGCAGCGTGCGAGACGGGGCAGGGGATTATTGCGGGGGGGCTCGTCTGAGCCGGTTGACCCAATTATTTTTTATTTTACGTGAAATTTGGTCTGTGACAGTGCAAGAATGTACATGGCAGTACCCGTGTCTTTGTTTACCATGTGTTGGAAACATTTTGTACTTTCTCGTCACCTCGATCAGCTGATCCGACCGATCATGCTACACTTCTCGGAGGTCCTTGAGAAAAAAGTTTGTCCAGCCTTATGCATCAAGAAGTGCTCTCAATCACTGCAGCGGGAACAAAATGATGTCATTTTGTTCTCTGGGGCTCGATAACAAGAACAAAGTTCTGGCTTCTCGTGGAAGATGGAGGGGCCTTATGACCACTACTGATGTCTTTCCTCCTTGGCATTGTGCTAACACCTAAATCCTCCTGAGAGGAGCTCACACGGATGATGATCCACTACTCAAGTTCATTTGATCATCAGCATGTGGCTGTAACTTATCCTCTTAATCCCTGTTAAAGCAGGAAGGTGGACTTATTGTGACAATCCTACCTCCTCTTTCAGACTTTCTACCACCTATACTTTGATTGTTGAACCAGAAAAAGTATTCTGAAGGAGATCACTACACTTCCTCAAAGGGTTTTTTCTGCCTTATTTGCTCTAAGCTCAGCATTTTGCAACAGTTTAAGAGCAGTTTGCACCCAAAACAACTTTTTACTGTTGATCTCCAAATGTTCCTGGTATGCTTTCCTCCTTTAGGAAGAACTTCCAGCCAGTTTGCTCACGTTAAACTGGCTCATTTAAGACTAAACCAAACATTTTGCACATCTCACCTGCCTGTTGTCCTTGGTTACAGGGATCTTGTCTCCCTGCTCTTTCAAATCATATAACATTGGATTTCCAAAAAGGTCTTTGTGTGATATCTGGTAGGTGAGCATCATGTCCTCTTCTACGTTGCCGGTATATTCAAGCACTCCCTTCAGACTCTGATAAAGTGCCTGCAAAAGGAAAAACATTAGCTTGGAGAAGCCAACGTGACTTTATTAACAGTTTTATTTCCATGAAATCTAATATTACTGAGCAGGTAGTTACTGAACTGGATGCGAGTCTGACAGATCCACGTAGGTCCCCTTCTTTCCCATGAGCTTCCTGTAGACCACCATTGGGAAATGAACGTCCAGGATGCAGTTGTTGTAAATGGCGAGCCCCAGGACGATGCCAATGAGCGTGTACTGCGCTTCATTCTCCAGCGAGGACGAATTAAACCAGAAAAGTTTTGTGTCGTCGTCATAAGTGAACATTCCTGGTCAGAAAAAGAAATTTAAGTCTCAGGAAAAATCTGACCTTCTTAAGGAAAAAGGTTGTGATCAAAATAACATTAATAACATTTATTCATTCATTTTCTGCTAACGCATAGAGACGGAAAACTATTCACACTCACTCCTAGCATGATTAAAATGAGTAAAAGCTAAATGTAGAGAACTTAAATAAGAATAAGAATCAGAATCAGATCATTAAAAATATAAAATAAGGGATGGAAAAAAATGGATGAATGAATAGATGGATGGATGGATTGACAGATGGATGGATAGATTGGGAAACGGATGAATTGATGAATAGATGGACGGATAGATAGATGGATGGATGGATAGATTGGTGAGTGGATCAATGGATGGATGGAAGGATGAATAGATGGATAGATAGATAGATGGATGGATTTGTAAACACATGAACTGATGAATAGATGGATGGATGGATGAATTGATAGAAAGGTTTGTGATATGGATGAATGGATGGAAGGAGGGGAGTGATGGATGGATGAAACATTAAACGTGGTGTTCCGCTTCTCACCGATGTCGGGGTTAAATATTTCCTCCAGAACCAGCTGGAAGAATTCCTTAGAAACTCCTCCTTCGTCCACGCCTTGCTCGCCCTCGAACTCAACAAACAGCTGCTTCTTCAGGTCAGACGGGTTCTCCATGGAGATCATCTCCAACTGCAACACAAGCAAGACTCCATTTCCCACAGCCACAAACACACTGAAACCGATGGGATGTGGCGGGACTCACCCTGACGAGGGCGTCGTCGATGATGTGGTCTCGGCGAACTTTGAGCTTCAGGTAGGGGTTGGGCTGCTGGCCTTGGACCATACTGTAGAGCGCTGTGAGCCGGCGCTCGCTGTACATCCTGATCCTGTTGTCGTAGTACAGCCCCTGGCTTTTGGTGATGATGTTGAGGATGAAGGGGCAGCTCTGGAAGGAAAATTTAGTTTCGGCGTTGACTTTAAAGAAAGTGAAATCTTTGTCCATCTCGACCACGTCATTGAGCGAGTCGTTGACAAAATCCTCGAAGGGGATGAGGGGTCGTATGCTGTCTATGGGACGGACGTTCAGCTCTTTCTCCAAGGGGTCGACCCGCGGGCCCTTCTTGTAGAGCCGCTCCTCGCCGAGCAACTCGTGCAGCGTTAGCTCGTCTGAGTCCGAGTCATCGTCGTCCTCTTCGTTGTGCTCTACGTCCACACCCCCCCCCAGGATGCTGGCGTAGAAGACCACCTTTAGGCACTGGGTCGCAGCCACCACCGTTTCGTCATCGTTGACCAGGTTTTCACCGTCATATTCGTTGCTAACGACTGTGAAAGTGATGAGCTGCTGGAAGGTCTCCATCATGCGGCGGATCTGCGGGAGGCCGTACCTGGACCAGAGCTTGGACAGCCGAGCCAGAGCCACCACCGGCAGCTTGCTCATGGCCTTGCAGAACTGCGGGAGTGCCACTTCCAGGTACTCGGGGCTGTGCAGGTTGCTGTTCTCCATCACAGTGATGAAGATATTCAGGTAATCTGGGTTTGTTTCGTACACGTTCAGATACTCGAGGTCAAGTTCCACGTTTGGAGTGAGGTAAATGAGCGCATTGACGAGAGCCGCCTCCACCTGGTCGATGGACAGAAGTCGGTCGTAGACTCTGCGAACTGCGTCGATGTCTACGGTTACCTCGCTCGGGTCCAGCAGTCCGTTGGGAGTTTCCTCTAGCGAAGCCGCGGCGGAGGAGGTGTCTTTCTTCTCCGAGCTTTGCTCATTCGGTTTCTCCTCATCTGGTGGTTTTTTAGCAGCACACACTTTATCCGTCTTAAAACTCTTCATCAGGGCTTCCGCATTGGAAAAAATCCTCCCGATGACACGGACGAGAGCGGAATAATCCCCCTCTTCCTCGCAGAAACTCAAGATCCTGCACACGTTGTGTTCTGTGAGGTAGTGAATATCTGAAACAAGGAGGCAAAACATTTACAAACTCGTTCAAACAGTGTGTGGACAAATGTTCACAAAACTGTTTTTCAACTTGTTTTTCAATCTTAATTTAAAAAACGAAAAATTGCACACAAGAAAAACTTATTTCAACATTAAATTAATTTCACACAAATTTACCAAGCTTTACTTCCTCAAAGCCACATTTACACATTGTTTGTCTTTAGGATATTAATGGACAGAAGATACGCTTATATATGTGGTAATCTGCCCCGGACTTCACACTAACTGTAAACCTCTCATCAGGCTCACATCTTGGTTTTATTTGACCAGATCTCTCAATACTCAATTAAAACATAGAACTGGGATGGGTATAAGTAATCGACAATCAATTAATCAATCGTTAAGATTTTATTCAATTAATTGAGTGCATCTTGAGAGTGGTCCTGAAGTTGTTTGTAAGCGTATATTTTCCAGTGCAACCACTGAATGAATCCCATTTATATGACACATGACTGATTCATCCTGTAATCAAAACCTAAAAAAACCCACTACGTTTTATCTACTTTCACTTCATTTAAATATAGGCTAGAAATATTGAATTTTAATATAGAAATATTAATGATTAATAATCGATCATTTATTCCTCTTATAATCGATTAATACAATTTAACTGAATGCCCATCACTACTTAGAAGACATTTGAGGGGGGATTTATTATGTGTAGAACATGACTTACAGTCTTGAATAAGTTTTGAAATACCAAGTAGAGTTTAAACTATTCAACAGGAGATGGTTTTATTCAAGGCTTGGCTTGGAAGGTACCTGAAGATGTGCCTAATGTAAATGTGTTGTCACCTTATATAGCAGCATCTAAAAAAGCCCTCATCAGTGTGTAACATAAAATGATCTTAGGTATGATAGAACTACAAAAGAAATCAATTTCATATAAATATTTTTCTAATGCATTGGGTTTTGAATGCATTACATTTCCGTAATTATTAACTATAATCAATATGTGAACATACTTTTATATTATATTATATTATAATTTCTTTCTAGGATGAATAAAGTATTTTTCATTTCATTCATTCATTTCATTTCATCATTAATTCATAATTCAAACAAATGTTATTTCTCTAAATAAAAATATATATTATTTTTTAAAATTGTGAACATTTGTCTCTTTTTCTTTTAGTGTTATGAGCATTTGTCTTGTGAGTAATTGTCATGGAATCAGATAGTATAAGGTGGATAGATGGATGGGTCATTTTTGTGGTACCTGAGAAATCGTCATCGCTCATCGTACTGCCCCGCTGAGTGCTCCTGTCTGCGCTGGACTTGATAGAAGGATAATAATCACAGAGTTTGGCATTAATCTTAAACAGCTCAAGCGCTTTGGCAGCTGCAGCATTGTTATCCAAAGGTTGAAAATCACAGCACGATGCGCAGAACTCATTCCCGCAGTTGCCATTTCCACAGCCTTCAGTTAACTGCTGAAAGTAGCGCTCAATTAGTTTCTTTGCAGTCGCTCTGTTCCTGTGTAAGATATTCAAACAGGAAATCAGACTTACCTCTAAACCATTGACATGTACTTGTTACACTGATAATGCTCATGCAATAAACTTTAGCTGCATGCAGCTGGAGATATTCAACATGTGTGAATGCACATGTAAAAGTCAATAAGCTGATAGTGACCAGCAGTTCAGGCCTAAAGCCACTTACATTCGGCTGGATTCAGATACACGTCTGCAGGCCTGGAGGACAGTCCTCTGGGAGAAAAGAAAAAGGTTTAAACATTTGTATGAGAACCTATTTTACAGCTGGCACACATCTCAGTTATTGGTATTCAGAGCACTTGAGAAATGGTCTGCAGGAACTGTGACTATTACAGTGGGTGGTCAGTGATTAGCCATGCCATATAAAGATATAAAAAGTTCAAAGTTCAACCAGCCCGAGTTAAACATGTGAACATGAGCCCATTAAAACATAAACACATCCTACTTATAACGGCCTGTTCCAGAAAGTTGGATTAAATAAAATAAAATGAGTTTAGAAAGAAACTCTAGTTAATTTACTCTCAGCTGAGCAACTCTTGAGTTTTCAGGTCCAGATCAGCTGCTTTGAGGTGGTTTAGTCAACTCTGAGTACATCATCAATGGAGCCTCAATACCTGGATTCACCATGGCAACAGCTAACAAAAAAACTGTTATTTAACCTAACTGGAGACATGGGGTTCCTATTGAAGCATAAGGGAGGTATAAAGAGGTATTTTGTAAAAAAAATAAATAAAAAGAAAAAAGAGGAGAGAGATGCGGCATGGAAAAAAAAAGCTGAAGTCCATGTGGAAGTTGGGATCCACTGACTGGATATTTAACGATTACAACTCGAGGATGTGCTATGACAACCCACGCAGAGCTGGGCGATATATTGAGATTTTCAAATATACCGAGATTTTGACACAAGAGTAAAAAGGAAATATCGTATATATCTAGTTATTTTGTTTTGAGTTTTTTTTTTTTTTTTTTTTAGCATTTTACACAACTGTATCCTCGTTATGGTCATTGATTGTTATTTTTTGTCATATTAATATACATCTACTTTGTTTTCAGTGAAATATTTTAATGCACATGTGCATCTGATCCTTAATATAACGCAAAGTGGTAAATTTGAACCGTCTCCTCAGATACTTGAGTAATTTAAATTACATTGACACATACATAGTATATCGTTATAAAGCAAAGAAAAAAGATGAAGACATGAAATTTGGTTCATATCCAGGTAGGAATGTCACGATTATTTATTTTAATCACGTAGTAGAAGCTACAATCAATAACCATAAAGCTTCCTAAATATCGTCATTTAATAATGTAAATATAGATTGTCATCATTGAAATCCTAAAGCTCAAATTTGTTTTTATCTTTTCACATTCACATATTCATTCATATAATACTGTAGCTTTTTAAAAAATTATTGTTACCTGAAAAGAGGGGATTTTTACTTAATTCCAATGGGAATTTCAATGGTACTTTTGCTTATTTTGTTACCATATTCTGTTTTCATGACATCAACACAAATAAAACTGAACAGAAAAGCAGTTTTCATGTTATTTTATACATTTCCAGCGTTGTGAAATTAAAACATAATAATCGTGATAATCGTAAAATCGTGATTTGGGATCGTGACATCCCTATAACCAGCACTGAACCCACGTCTGACAGGAAACAGGAAGAAACTCGCGCTTAGGTTTACTTCAAGGAGTCAGTTACCATGGTATCAGACTATCCTCGCTTTTTTAAAACAGAAACCCCAGAGTTTTCCCCCAAATCTGTGTTAAAACACTCAAGAGTTTCAACATAACCCGCTTTCTGGAACAGGCCCGACATGAACATGACATGACAGAGCTGCAGGGAGTGATGAAAGGCTTTCTCTGGGAAACTTTAACAGGTTTTATTCACATTAACCGAACAGCCAACCCAGTTACATTCATCCCGCAAACTTAAAACAGCTCCGCATGATGGTGTGTCTCAGCCTTTCTGGTACAAACCTGTGATTTCAAAGATAGTCCCGCGCACGTCTGTCAGTGACAGTGCAAAATCAGAAACAGAGTTATCAGTCCGGTGTGACAGCTGCTGCGCGCGCTGCTTCTCTCGGGTTTCTGTCACTCCGTCCCACGGCGGACAAAAACGCGACTTACTTCTTTCCACTCGGAGGAATCTGCTGCGGCAGCGCGAGGAGGAGAAAACAGCTTGTTTTTAAGTCAGGGAACAACACCTTCCTCTACCATCCTGTAAACAAGAGCGTGACATATCCCGGCATGCAGCGCGAGGCTGTCAAACGTCACGCAGCCCCCCACTTTCTCACCTCCACACGCGACCCTCAGAAACAGCCGCAGGAAGGTGTTAAAGGGCAAAGTTGACCCCCTCCGCCTTTAAAGGCTCGGTTTTACTCTCGTCTATTTATTAACACTAGACAGGAAGTAAAAGTCCCCTCATTCATTTACGGAAAAACTTCTTAAAATAAAATTAATAGTAATATATAAAAACAAAAAAACAAAAAGAAAATTCACAAAATAAAAAGAATACCATAATTTATTGCTTTTGCTGTGTTCTAACAACCAAATGATCGTATTTTAAATTGATTTGGAAAATGTCAATATATGTGGCAGCATACCACTGAGGATTTTATTTTATTATTATTTTTTTTATTGTACGTAAACACTTTGAATTGTCTGGGACCTGAAAAGCGCTATATAAATAAACTTGCCTTGCCTTGCCTTATTTAAAAAGGACAAAAAGAACAAGCCAACATGAGATCAGGGCCTGTATCCCTAATTATATTAAGAATCCTCTCAGCAGTGGGGTAGTGCTCCCTGGAGAAGTGGGTATACTCTCGATTTTTTGCCCATTTAAAAAGGAAGGAGCCCAGAAATTAGATGTAATATTTGTCTCATAGTTTATGATACATGATCCCATGGTGGCAAAATGTCATGTTTATGTGGCCCCAGCAATGACAAAGCCAGTTGTTCATTTGTGAGGACATTCATCCACCCTTTGCCTTTGGCTCATCAGTCCTCATGCCTAATTCAGAGTTAACCAGTTGAACCTGTAAATACTAGCCAGTTAGAGGCAGAGTAGGCTGGGCACAAAATTTGAGAAACAAAAGGACAAATAGGCTTGCAGAAAAAAAGAAATGGTGCAGATCACAGGGGTTTAGAAGTGGGTAAACCAAATGTTGACTGGAATTGACAGAAACTCCTATCTCATTGGGGAGGTGTGTCTGACCCCTTGCTAGGTATGAGTCACAAATTCAAGAGCTGTGATTGGCTGATTGAGTACTGATTAATAGAGAGGCATTGCACTTGACAACATTGATCCAAGGTTGAACCCTGACTGATCAACCAAATGGGCTCCAGTCCTACGAAGGCTGCTGTATGTAATTATTAACTATAATCCACATAAAATGATAGTAATAGCAGGATGCATACTAGGCCCGCCACTCCCCACATGATTCCACACAATGTGTCACAACCAAGGCCCACTTCACACAGTAAAAGATTTAGGCAAGGCAAGTTAATTATATTTCATGCACATGACAGTTCAAGGTGCTTTACATACAAATATTAGAAATATTACAGCAAGGTGTGAAAAGCAATATAAAGAATTACAAACAAAAGTAAAATCATAACATAAGAAAATTAAAGAAAGAAAGAAATCCTCAGAAAGAAAACAAATCACTCATCATAAAAGGCTGCAAATACAAAAGTTTTTAACCCTGGCATCATGTGTGGTACCTGGCCATTTAGCAACAATGTACAGAATCCGGTAGTCAGCATGAAAGACAATTTGGACATTGATCCTGTGAAATCTCTTTCTGTTCACATAGATGGCTTCATCTTCTGACGGTGCTATCATGCAAACATGTGTCCCATCATTTGCATGCACTTTTGTGTGCCTGTAAAGTGCACGTATCAAGAGGAAAGTACACAAATTGTTGCACAAGTTGGGGTTGTGACAATGCTGATGGAAGATTGTGATTGGCACAGGTCATCGCTTCTGCATTACTGCATCTTCCCTGTTACCAAATGATGCAAGGATGTAAATACTTTTATTTTTGGTGGTTTCGGGTTATGGCATCAGGTTCGGGAGGTAAGTGCATCTCCAATGAGCTGCACAAACATGATACCTGCATGATCCAATCTGTAGCGTTTTTTCAGTTTATTGTCATCCAGTGTCTAGAACATCTCTCCTCTGTCTTTGGTCGGACATCTCCTCTGCTCAGGGAACTCCAAAGCGGCTTTAAAGTCCTCTTGACTGCTCTTAGCAGATCTCCGCTTAGGAGCTCTTTTAGGGGCTAGGACTCTTCAAGAATAGCTTTCATCTTTATTAAGATCTGCCTTTAACTTTTAGGGAAAATTCTAAGAAAACATCATGATTCTAAGAATTTTCAAGGATACGGGCCCTGATTGCTAAATCTGAATGACTTTTCATGTTTTCTTCATTTTGGATTCTCAGTTAGTCAAAACTCAGAATAAAATCTGGGCAAAGTTTAAATACAAACACTAGAACAGTAACAAAATACATTTGGAATTTCATAGATTTAATGCAAGAGAGTACACATTTTTGTGTTGGTTTCAATTCCTGTGAACCTATTAAAAAGCAGATTTAGCCTTTTGTTGCAGAGAAGCCACAGTTAAAAGGTAAATGCAGTGATTTGTGTTTTGTTTCTTGCAAAAGCAAACAGAATAAATTGTGCAGCATTTGGAAAAACCTGAGATTCATCCAAGATGACCCAAAGTTGCCAAAACGCCTTCTGCAATGGTTTAAATTAGATTACACTTACTGATTTTAGATGTTTGAGGAAAGACTTCTAAACTCTATTTTTCGCAATCCTCATGCAAGTTATTACAGAGGGGAAAATGGTGTCTTTTCTCAATTTTTAAAAACCCAGGGCAAAGTTTAAATACAAACACTGAAACATTAACAAAATACATTTGGAATGTTACATTTAATGCAAAAGAGTAATTATAATCAGTGTATTTGCTTTGTTCCAGTAAAGCTATTAAAAAGCAGATTTCAGTGGGATAAATTATTAATTTTAAGGTCAAAACATACCAGAGAAACTGGCTGAATGACACAAGATCAGGTGACTCTGAAAGTAAATGACTTAAATTAATTAACTAATGCTGAAAATCACACTTTCATCTCTTTTTTATTCACCTAAATATTCTGAGTCACACCACTTACCTTTTCCTCTGGGTCAGGAGTCCAGAGGAAAGAAAGTAAAACTAAAGTATCCATGTTATTACACGCGAATCAATCAATGTGATTACCAACAATTATCAAAGAGGTCATTCTTGCTAAGACCAGCCAACAGATGCACCTCCTTGTTGTTTAAGGCTTTAGTCAGTTGTGTCTGTATTTGTGAAATAAACTAATAAATAATTGTTATTTTATAGATTTTTATGTATTTCCACAGAAATTCTATATTCAAACTATTTTGAGTTTTTCTATATTATATATATAGTAAAACATTCTATAATTTATACTATCATGGTATCTTTCCTGTATAAACATATAGGGCTGCATACTTGCATCCTACGTTACTAAATGTGTCACTGATTGATTTTTGGAAACCCATGAGAACATTTCTGGAGACTGTACCTCCTGTATGATTGATGATCTTTTAGCTCTCTGTTTGTTGAGAACACAATACTGTGAATTGTTAAGTGGTCTTTTCTAATGGAGAAGTACAAATTTACAAAAACTATGCCTCAAAATTCAATCTGCTGTTGTATGTTTTTACAAGGTAGTGCATTTTGACAAAACACCGGGAAAAAGAATGTGATGTTCGGTTTCTCAGCCTTTGGACGATGACAGCTGCAGAGAAGTACAGTATGTAATAAATGTCAAATTGAGTCAGAAACACATCATTTTAAGGTCAGAAAGTTATTTAGTGATGCAGCATTACCACTTTTTTCCAAACCGGTACAATACTGAGATTTTAATCTGAGTACTTGCTGTTACCAATCACGATACTGCTACTACACAAAAAAATGCAATGAATTGTTTTATTTTCTTCTCTTCTTCTTTTTAAACAATGGTGTGTTTTGGATTTACACAGTTATACGCTGTCTCGAATGGCCTCTCGACTCCCAATCGACGAAGGTGCAAGTCCTGGCCTAACGTCCGCATGTCTTCATCCACACCTGCCGGCCATGACAGCTGGACCCAGCTCTAAACTAACCGCATTCACATTATGACCCAGAGTCTACTCGTATGAGTCAGATAACAATTTATTAAGCAGATTACAAGTCAGATAATAATCAGTATGTTTCCCAGGACTGAAATTTCGAGTGAAAATAAACATTGCGCCTAATAAATAGGGATCAGGTCCTGCTATCGATTTACTTTAATGAGTACGAGTACAAGTACTTTAGAGCGGTATTGGTACTGATACCGATACTGGTATCAGTACTGATGCAAAACTCCTTTAAACTAATAGCACCATTCTATCTTTTAATGCTTTTATTGAACACAACATCAAAGCATCTCAGCTGTGCAGCGTTGTTTGGGGCTGTTCTTCTGCTGCAGGGCCTGGACGTGAAACGGCCCGCTCAGGGTCCGGGTCAGGGTCCTGACCTCAACCCGACTGAGATGCTGAGCAATGACAGAGAGAGAGAGAGAGAGAGAGAGAGAGAGAGAGAGAGAGAGAGAGAGAGAGAGAGAGAGAGAG
>JAVQJG010218679.1:0-17693 GCA_036024015.1 Craterocephalus amniculus
CTGTGGTGGAGCATTCAGCCTGCATGTGGGGTTGTATGTACTGTCCCTTAAACGTAATGCCACAATTCACCACCAGAGGGCTGTCACATTTGGTTTAAGACTCACAGGAGTCAGAACAATCAGAATAAAAATGTGCCAAGCAAACATGTCAGCTGACCCAACTGGCATGGATCTGATACCAATTGTTTCTGTGGTGGATTTTGTTTCTGTGCATGTTTGAACCAATGGCTGCATTAAATCTCTCAATTATGGAAATACACAACTGATATGGTCACTTAAACCAGTGTCCAAGTAAACGTGTTGGCTGGAAACTCTGATCAAATCAATTTTAAACAAAAAGATAAGACATTTGTCCATATGAACGTGGCTTCTGGTTTATTAATTCCAATCAGATGCGATGAAGCAGGAAAACATCTAAAACCTGGACCTGACCTTAATCTAAAACTTATCTAATCTGTCAATATTTGACACATGATCTCTCTCTCTCTCTCTCTCTCTCTCTCGGTCATCTTTGTGTGAACTGTGTTGTTGCTGAACATGCATGTACATGGAGGACAGGAGGGATACAGGTATATATTAAATATCCCCATCATTTTTCTCTCCTCGTTACATAATTAAATAGTACTCACTCCTGGTACTTCTGCACTTGCATTTGCTACACGGAGAAACGGCAGAAGATTTGTGTCCCACTTAATCGGCACGAGGGACACAAGTTGTTTTTCCTCAGATGGTTATGAATTTCATTTGCATCATCAAACAAAATTTCCTGTGGAGGTGAGGTTAATGGTCTTGGACATAACCTGTTTCTGTACACTTTCCCAGACAATGGACATTTGCTCTGCACTGCATGCGCACAAGTCAGACATACAAAACTGCATCAACACTACAAAGGATAATTGTGATATTCATAATATCAAAAGCATAAACACATATATGGCCTTTTCCTTGTATTACTGTAAGAAACAAAAATAAATTGTTGTTTTCTCTTGATATCAGAGTGGCTATGATATCCCATACTGCTAGACACGATAAATAATTGTATTTATGTTTTGGAAGCTCACAAACTGTTTTTCTTTTTTTTTCCCCATTTTTTATCTTTCACAGAGCAGTAGTATATTTAATGACTGCAAAACCCTCAGAGAAGTCTCTCAAGTAAGCTGGAATGGGCTGAGCTGAAGCTGTGTGAATGACACGACCATGTCATGAGTAGTTTTGAACTGTGTGGCATTCAAAAGGGTGAGATTAAGACTACTGTACACAGTGAAGTCAACTTCCAGATCACCTCATCTAGTCACTCAGTTACAAGCATCCCAGCTTGACAAAGTTAGGACCAATTAAAGGTGCATAATACTTCAAATGAAATGGAAATTAAACATGCCACTTTTGGCAATGAATTGCTCTAATATACATATTGATGTATATACATGAAAATATTATGAACAATCTAATTTTGCAATTCTATCTAGCTAATTTAACGGTCTTTTGCGGGTAGAGTGGAGTCTGCCTGCTGTCAGGAGGCTGACCTGGACCATGCCATACAGGTACGTGGTGAAACCTGCATAACTAATCTTTACCAGTTTGGATCACTGTGCCAGGGAGGTGGACGTTCTACAGGTCGGCATGCTGCCCCTGAAGGATGTCCGGTCGGAGACAATGGAGCGTACGGTTAGCAGAAGATATCTAGTCAAGCTAGTAAATGTCAGTAATGACAGGTGATTTAATAATGATAAATAAATAAAGCAGGAATATAATGGAAAAGGTGACAACAGTATTTCCATTTGTATTTATTTGAGAAAACCTCTATTTCACCGTTGTGATACTACAAGCTAATTACTAGCTAAACATTAGTGTTTAAATTAATGCCTGCTGCGGTTTGAGCTGAAAGGTGTTTAATAAGAGGCTCATGGGGTCGGAGAGTTATCTTCGTATACTGTGTGATCTTCGGAGTGAAGGCATGGATGATGACCCACCTATTTAACTCTACCTGACTCTGTCCAGCTGCCTGGCGCCCTGTCACATCAGTGGACTGATGCTGCTGCTTACCCACGGTTACAGTGTGTTGGCCGGTCTAGTAGAGCTCAGGTTTTAGGTGGAGCAAATAGAAACACAGAGGAGCTTTGAGCTTTATTCTGCTTGCCAGACTCAAAAATCTTCTGCCCTGCCCAAACCCTGGAGTCAGGTCCATGGGATGGTTCTTGCTCCTTAGAGCTGCCAACCAGTGCAGCAGCAACTACTGTTCTCCTTTTCAGTGGAAGTTCTTGAAAATGTCCAGTTTTGTCCTGTGTATGAACTTGTTTTTACATCCAGGAGTAAAATAGCAGGGCCCCCATTACTCTTCTCTTTTATTTATTTTTTGGCTCATCATGTCCATCATCCACTCTGTTGTCCCTCTCACTGTGATACAGACAAAGTGACTCTGATCACTCCTGCTGAACCGCAAGATGCACTCAAACTGCAAGATGGCGGTGCCCATGCCACAAAAAATAAAACGATGCAAAGTTTTCCTTTTATATGTTTCTATTTTTCACATTTGTAATATAATTATTAATAAGAAGGGAACTCTGATGTTAGTGTGTTTGCTTCATTTCCACTTTAAAAATGAAGTGACATACTGTACATCTTGATTAAAGTTCAAGAACTCACCCATGCATGCATACATCTGGTGAGGTGATGCAAAATGAGTTTGTTTTGAACTGCACTGACTGACATTGTAGTTGTATCATTGTTTTTTCAAAACTACATCAGACAATCTTGTTTCTTGATAAAGTTCCTGTTTGTTTTTGTTTTCTTATCGTTTTTTTCCACTGTCTGAAGCATGTTTAAAAATCTGACCCTGTAGTCATTCTGTGATCACCTTTAAATTCTTCTGAGGTGTGACAAGACTGTCACTTGTCACTTTTAAGTCCTTTTTTTCCTCTTTTTTGTCAAATGGTAGAAATGATTGAGAGCAAAAACTAAAGTAGGTCCTTCAGGGAGTCACTCGTGTGGAGGTAAAACATCAAACCTCATAATATACATTTGCAATGTTATCTTAAGAATTGGTGTTTCAGCAATCCTTGGCACTGTGGTATGTCAATATAATTTACCAACAAATGTGCTTTGCTGTAAAGCCTGGGCATTCTCAGGTGTGTTGGTATTTTAAAAGGTTAGATTATTTAATTTGTTAACTAAGTGTAAAATTACAAAAATATTGATCAAAAACACACCTTTTCTTCCTTTCCATTTTTTCTGAGTAAATGTTTGGTTCAATTCCACTTAAACCATCATCCTACTAACATGACATTCAAAAGTCCTAGTTTGACATTTAGTGGTCCTAAAAAGCTAGGTCATAAAACTACAACTGAAAAATAAATTACAGTTATTAATGATAAATAATCTTAGGTATAATCCAGCCAAGAGTCATGAGAAAACACCACTGAAATTGTGTTCAAGTGTGATGGTAAGACAAAACATTTCTCCGTCAAGTATGCTAAAAATATTTGAATCCAAGGACATGTGTGTGAAATTTGTTTAAAATTGAATCTTTTGAAATAGTTGCTGAGTGTGCCCTGCAGGTGAGGAAGTACAGGTCTGGATTAGGAGTACATTAGAAGAAACCTACTTCTAAAAGTTGCATTTTAAAGTTTAAACTTTACATTTAATTTTGCATAGGCCTGCACAATGGACCGTTTTACTAAAGCAAGTGTAAAATGTTTATTTGTTTGTAAACTGACTGAATATTCAGTTAACTAATGACTGATATTGTTACTGAGCATTAGCGTACCTTGGTCCAGTTGACCCTCTTCATCACAGTTTCGGGCTTGTAGACCTTTTTGGGCTCGAGTCCGTAAGGCAGCTTGACGACAGGCAAAAAAGGTGGAGGTGCAGGACCACCAAAGGGAGGTGGAGGTGGTGGGGGTCCACACCCTGGCGGCGGTGGGGGTGGTGGAGGTCCTCCGCCTGGTGGTGGGGGAGGTGGTGGGGGTGGTGGAATGCAAGCATGGCCAGGGAGGGGAGGGGGAGGTGGGGGACAACCACCAGGCGGTGGAGGAGGTGGGGGTGGAGGTGGAGGTGCTACGCCGCCTGGTGGAGCAGGCGGTCCTCCGGCTGCTGCTGGGCCCGATGCAATCTGCACAGACAAGGAGGAAACATCAGCCACAGACCACCTGATGACTAGGGATCCTTTGATTGGCTGAAGAGCTGAACATTATGACCTCAGTGAGATAAGAAGCCATTTTTTCTGCATCAAGCAGGCATGTCTTCTAGTAAATGTGAACCTGTACCACTCTTGATGGATTTCCCATGAGTCCTTTGAACATTAATAGATCTAAAATTGTTTTTTAAGTGATACAAAGTTTGGGAATGTTTACTTCAACTCACATCTTTTAACAAAATAACCCTAGGAATAACACAAAGTGGAGACTGTCTAAAGTCATTGTGAATGCAGTGCAAAGATACTGAATTAATAGTTATGGTTTTCGACCTGCAATGAGAACTGATAACCTGTCTTTGGTGTACCCCACCCAACTGCTGGAATCAGTCATTTGTTTTTGCTTGCTCAGAAGTTTTATCTACACCAGTGATGTTAAGCAAAATCTTTTTTTTTTCTTTTTTCCAGGAAATAGCGATATCCCACTGCTTTAATTGAAAAGTTGTGTACCGGCCAAACATTAATCCCAACAAATACACATTAAATACTAGGTTAGATTTTTGGAGCAGAGGGGAAAAAAGAGACTACTGTTTTAATTTACAAGAGATAAGATGCTTCCTCATCAAGTGCTTATTATAAGTTCTGGCTATGGTGGCTATTAAATAGGAGACAGGGATGTAATTATGAGACTGAACTGAGTCCTTCAGCTTTTAGACATGTCAACACTATCCCATACAGGGACACAAGAACAGATAATGGGGAAAAAAAGTTTAAGAAGAAGGAAAAAGGGGATGTACTAATACCACAGTTAAACTGTTCCTCCAGTAGATGAGATGTCAGCTTTTACCCAAAAAAACATTTCCACTTGCACTTCTCATTTCCAAAACCAATTCCCCGCCACATGTATTTCCCCAGCCACTTGATTGTGTGCTTAAAATGTAATTGGCTCCATATTTAAAGACATTACATAGTGTTTCATTATGTAATGGCATTGGGAGATTGTTTACTGGGGTTTGAATTAAAAAGGTGTTCAGCAAACAGCTTCTCACACAGATTGCCCAGAGACCTTCACTGATAATCCAAATGTACTGCTCACAGGTTTGTCATGCTTTCATGGTTAATACAAACGAATCAAACTAATTCAGGAGCAGAATAGGACCAAGACAGCATTTGTATGATCTCTTTCTGATCCAGTCCAAAGCTTCACGTTCCATCTAACTGTTAGGATCCCTCAAACATATATTAATTTAATATTTTTTAATCTTATTTTTCATCCTATTTCATTTATTAAGGGTTACTGTATATCACATGGAATTTGGTAAGTTTTTATGTTGTGTATGCATTTTAGCAGCCATATTCTGTATGTGATTGGCATGAAATGTGAATGTCATATAAAAACATACAATCATAAATCTGAACTAGCAGCAGAGACCTATCATTACCAGCTTCTTTGGAAAATTGTGCTTTTGAAAGCCCAAAACGAACTCTTTCCCCATGATTTCCTACTCTATGCATATATCTTTAATCTATGCACTATGAAGTACTCTTTGATAATATGTTTTTGTGAACTTTTGGATCTATCCAAGATATTTCTTAACTTTTGCAGAGCCCACCTACAGCCGTGTGAAGTAGACAAGCAAGCGAATGCAAAAATCCAATGTCTAATTTGGATTTACTCTCCATTGGACTTATAGAAGAGGTCAGTGTGGAAGCTAATTAAATCTGAAAGGGATGTGATTAAATATTTACCCAAGTTTGATCTCTGATCGGAAAATTCAATCACAAGTGTTTACTTATGAAAATTTCATCAAACGTGGAATGACTGGTTACAAAGTTAACCACTGCTTCCAAGTGTTATCTTTACCTTGATCAAACACCCAGATGAATATGCATACTGTATATGTCAAATGTCTTTTGATTGATGTTATTTATTGTACAGATTAGTCATTTCAAGACCTCAAACATCCCATTGTCCGTGCAATTTATTCATTCAAAACCTAATATATAATAAATGAGTATAAATATAATCTGAATTTAAAGGAAATCCAAATCAGTGTTCTGAAAAATTAGAGGGTAAGGGTACATGCAAAGAGTACAAAACATCAGCCCCATGTTAATAAAAAAGAGATGCATATTTCATTTTGTTGGATTTCAGAATGATTAAATCTGAGATTTATGTTAAGGGCCACACATGCAAAGAGGACACCCACCTTGGCTTCAGATTCCCTGATGAGTCTCTGAGCCTCTTTGAGCTTGTCTTTTTCAATAGTTAACTGTGCAGATACAACACACGCACACCAGAGATACACACCATGGGAACACACACATTACAACAGACATAAAGGGCAAGAAAGAGGCACAAATGAGGGTGGGTTAGATAGACAGATGAAGAACACTAGTAGACTTCAACAGGTAGAGAGCTCACACCAAACACAATAAAGCCAGGAAAGAGGCAGGGAAAAGAAGGAGGAGACTTCTTACACGGTTAATGACAGTAGCACTACAGGATTATACTCCCATTATGTCAGAATGAGCTATTTTAAGTGCAAAAGGCAGAGTGTGATGTACTTTTACACCTAAAACAAGATGTAATCTATCTTCAAAAGAGCATCAGTGTAGAGCAATGACTGTATGAAAGGAAGACAGAACACCATCACAGACAGCTGGTGCACCTTCAAAAACCTTCTTCCATTTCCATTTTTTTTCTCTCTCTCTCTTTCTGGCATTGCAAAATACATTTCAACTCAACACTCTCAGATGTGTGATGGGCATTGATTTCCCCGTGCAGCCTTTGTTTTAGAAATGCACCCATTGTGCTTTGATATTTCACTCTGTGCAACCTTGCCAAAAGAAGCAGGATGGGAGCATATTCCACAGCAACTGAAATGTAATGGGTTTTTTTCCCCCTTTATTATTATTATTTTTTTTGCAGTAAATCCTACTGAACACCTCTTACTATGGACTAAAAAGCGCTAAATATTTAATGTGTATAATAGAAAAAGGGATGGGAACTTTTTAGCTGGTTGGTTTAAAAAAGGGTTTTTCATATTTTCAAGAATCTTTGAAAACTGTCGTAAAGTGCAATATCTAAAGCTAAAAAGAATTTTTATCTCATATTCTATCCTTTGGGATAGAAAGTTAGACAAGTTGAAAGTTAGTTAGACTTTGAGACGTCCAGGAAAAGCCAGATATCCAGCAGCTATTTTTTTCCCCTGGTCTTCGGTCCATCACTTGAAGTAAACTGTCTATGACACATGTGTGGCATGCTAAAAAAAAACAGTATTTCTGCCTTTACGATTAACTTGGCCCTCCTCACAACAATAAAGCTCACATAATGGGAGCTTCATTGTGAGTTCTGGCGCCATTGTCAGTTGAGTCAAATTCTATAATCAGTCAGAGTAAATGGCAGCCTGGCTTTAAAAGACAGAGAGTGGTCTACTACACCTCCAGCTCCTCTGAGGGCTTTGCTGGGTCAGCTACCAGACGGGCAGGTTGTTAAAACCTATTAATGGGATGGCGCAGAGTGTTCCAGCGCACCACTGCAGTGCTACATTATTCATCACATCCACAGCGAATAGCTCCTTTTCTCTTTTTTTTTTTTCCTTTTGACTTGAATGGTTGCACTCAAAGGTTCAGAGAATAGTGAATGAGTCCCACTTTTTTGTGATTTCAATGCCCTTTGTTGATGTTTACAAGCAGAACTTCTACTCAACTCAATTGGGAGATAATCAAACAGACACATCAAACATGCTGCTTGTTACAATGCCAAAGTTCCAGAGAAAGGCCCCTCGTTAAACGTGTCGGGTTACAAACGTGGCACGGAGAAGCGACTCAAACATGCGTGTGTTTTATTATCGACAGGAATTCAGTCTCGGAGATGAAAGGTTAGGGTTAGCGCCTGCTTCATTCATATTCAGCAAAACGGCTGTGATCGCAGAGCCACATTGATGGACAAACTGAACGCGCGTCCTCACACCAATTTGAAGGTTCTGTAGTCTCACAGTTAATGACTTCTCTAAGGCTGCAAAGTGCCTAGTCGTCCTGAGGATGCAGCATCGCAGCTGTCTTTCAGAGCAGCACTGTGGAATCCATTGCTTGAGGCAGGATTGCAACCGCCTTGGTCAACACCTGTCTAAAATTGGAGTTTTAATAACTGGACCTCCATGTGCACAAAATTTCTAATATCTACGTTAACTGAATTGAAATCTAAAAAAACAAATATGTGATGGTTAAAAGCAGGCTCATATGATGTAGATGCACATTCAAAATTGATTAAGTTTATTCATGTATAACAAAAGCTTAATGTTTATATTATTAAGTTCTTGTAAAAAAAAAAGAAATGTATCCCACTTGAGACTGATGCTTGTACTTGTGAGCCTCTCCGGCCACTCTTTAGACAAAGAAATATGGTCTGCCTCTCCTGAGCTCATCTAATATACACAACCTGTTAATGTGTAGCAGTCATTAAGTTGTCAAAAGATACTGACCAGTCAGGGCAGAGTCAGGAAATGGTATGTTGAAAAAATACGTGGAAACACAAAAGAAAAAGCTCCAACATTAGAAAAAGTGAACACAGAGGCGAGATGCAAGAAAAGAGAGAGCCAAGGAGAAAAGGTTGAGCAGCTGGAAGGAGTTTTAGCTAAAAAGTTGGGCTGTAATTTCTAAAGAATCTGCCAGTAAAAAGCATTACTACTCACATTTATCAGAACTATAAAACTGAAAAGGGAAAAAAAAACTTTCATTTTAGCATGACTTGGGCTAGAACAGCCAAGGACTTTACTCAATAACAGCATTTACGTAGACTAACAGTAGACTGATTGCTAAAGAACTTCAGTAACAGGATGTGACAACTGTGAAAACTCTGCTGCAGGTGCATCAGATGGAAAGTGCAAACATAAATGAATGTTTGAGAGACAAAGTCATTTCTGCTGGAGATCCAGCCGTACCATCTTTCGATGGTGGTTTATATCAAATTCCAACAGCAAACAGGAAAACTGCCCTTTTATCCCAAGGTAGTACTAAAGTGTTTAAAATTGGGTTAAGGGGGAAATAGCAGTCATTTTCTGTGCTCAAAATGGAGGGTTTTGCCAGGGAAGAAATGATGTAGAAGCCAGGAAAAGAAATGCAATACATCTCTGTGATGATAGAATTTCATAGGAAAAGCTTCAACAGAGCAATCTGCTTATACAAAGAGCTACAACTTAGGAAGGAGATTGACCCTCTATTAAATCAAATGTTCTTGCATGGATGAGAACTCCCACTTACAGCAGCTTCACGTTTGTAAGTGGGGTGGAAATGTATCCTTCTGACCAATTCATACCTTTTCCTCACTCATCCTTACTCAGAAATGCTATGATTTTTCTCAGACAAACAAATTATCACGAAAAAAGAAAACACCTTTTAAGCTGATTAAAATTGCTTTTGAATGTGAGCTCTCCAGTAACTCAGCTGTCTTTGTTTTTTGAGACATATAATGATGTCTCAAAGACCTCCAAAGGGTATAATTGTTTTACAGAGGAGTGGGATTTCACTTTTCAGATGTACCTGGGTCTCCAGGGTCTGGATCTTTGTCTCCAACTCTTTGATTCTCTCTTCCTTCTTTTGAGACTCGGCCTGAGCCTCCTGTCTTGCGCTGAACTCCTCATCAAACTGCAAGAAAAGAGACAGAAGTCTGTCTGTGTAGAGATAATAAACACACATGCACAAAAGTAAACACACGCACACACACACACACACAGGTAGGTAAGCAGCGGGGTGTCTCCAGAGAGTGGCCATGGGGCATGTCAACAGACACAAAAACACACCTTCTTACACTCTCTGGCTACTTTCTATTTATAGCCCTTTTGGCCCAAGAGCCCTGGTGTCCTTTGTCTTTGTTTTAGGGCTGGTTTTCATGGATGTTGATGGATCTAACCTTTGCAAAAACCAAGCCATGTCCCAACAATGATTTCACCAACCCAGCAGGGTGCACAGTGGGATGGTGGGACATGAGTCTTGAGAAAAAACATTTCTAGGACCCCTGGTGTCATCAGGTGGTAGCTAAGACTTTCTATCTTGTCTCTCTGCATTTCATATTTAAACTATCATGTTACTAGTAGAAATTTAAATTTAAGTCTTTCATTTGAGGAAAAGTAATTCTACAATGTATCAATGGTTTCTTTTAATCGCATTAAACCAAAGGATTAAAGCGACTGGCCATTTTTAAATGCAGAATTAAATCAAAGGTGCCTGCCCATAACTTAACTCTCCCTGGCAATGTGCACAAATAAGTATACATCCGAACATCAGCATTGATTCTTGTAATGCTGATACGGATCATGTAGCGTCACAGCCAGGTATTGATCAAGGCATGGAAAATCAATAGCCTGTCTGGGAAATCTGGAGAAGAAAAAACTTTGTTGATGGGAGCTTGCCAACCAAGAGGAAGCTGTTGGAGTGATTAATGCCTCACCTTTTTGGAGTACTCTGCAGCTTTCTGTTCACTCTCCTCAACTTTGGCTTTATCCACACACTGATCTGCAAGACAAGGCGGACACTGTCGCATCAGATACTTCAAAGGCTTCTCGGGCTGCAGACTGCATCATTAGCTCTTCACGTCGGATTTACAAGCAGACCTGGACACCTAAACATTACAGACTGAGTGGGATTCAGATCTATATTGGAACTCTTATTTGCTCTGTGAGGGCTTGAAAATGTTTTCAACCAGGGGTGCCTTTCATCGCAAATGAAAATATCGAACATGTTTTGAGAAAAAAGCCACTTCACTCTTCCACTCCCAACCCTCTGCTTTTTTTTTGCATGTTATTCAGTCTCATGAAAATTGAATAAGTATGAAAATTACTTTTCCAAGACCACAGACCATAAGTCCAAGGCTCAAAAAAGCTTTCTTAAATATTTTTCATTTCTTCCTCCCTGTCCTACCATCACCACGAAATGATTCAACTCCCATCAAATATGGAGTGTTATCATACTCATAGTCCTCAAGGACAAAAAAATTTCAAAAACACAAGTTATTCCTTCATTAATGTTCATCTACACATCTAATTCAATTTTGAGACCACAACAGAATCTGTTGCCTTTGACCACAAACTAGATTCGAGCTAAGCCAAATAAATGTATCTTTATATCGAACGATACAGAAAGAAGATCCCAGACTGAAATATATGTTATCCTCCAGGGCAAAACTCACAGATGTGGCCGCCATGAAGCGTGTATCAGAGTTAATTTCTCCATCAATTATAACAAAAACTGACAAAATTCAAAGGATGGGAGCTGTAGAGTTTAAAAACCGGGCCTGAAGCTGGGCCAGTAAACTGGAAATGACAACATAACTCAGCAAGTGTTTTATATGTTCACATCAAACTGGGATTATGAACTTGGCACTCTTTGCTGAGGTTTTTGGAAAAGCGTTGTGTAATTTGACCGCTACCATAATCCAAAATTCATGGCTTACAGTGTTTTTTAATATGATGAGATGAGGCGAGCACGATGGCTGTGCACAGCTGAAATGTTTACTCTGTTGTTGCCTGCTGCTTCATTTATTTTCAGATCATCGAATTAATAGCATTATCATCTTTCTGGGAAAAAAAAGGAATGAATAAAATGACAACCCAATGAGAGGGTGAGGTGTGTGAGTGTGTGTGTGTGTGTGTGGGGGGGGGTAAAAAGGTGAAAAGACACCTTTCAAAAACCCAGTGTGGAATTTTGTTTCTTTTTCATAGCTGATTAAATCCCAGTACAAGTGATAGAGAACTTATCCAATACAGCTGCATTTTTTTGGTGAATAAGTTTAGAAACTTTTAATGACCCTTTTGTTGGCAAGTAACAGAACTGTTAGTGACACAACTGAGAGAGACAAAGTTGTGTTATTTATTTCCTCTCTGTGAAAAAAAATAAATATCCCCATTAGTAATGCAGCTCATTCTCTTATGATTCCAGGATAACTAGCGGAAACAAGTGTTTAAAATGATTCTGCATTAACTGAATCATTTTACCAGAGCATATGCATCATTCATTAACTATCATACAAGCTCATCTTAGTAGTATGCTGAGAAGCGAGAGGATTTTTTTCCTCTGCATTTCAGCGGTATACATCCTGCAGCACAAGATTTAAAAGGAAAAGCAAACATAGCCTGATTATTTCATTATATAAAGATATTAAATATAAGAAACTGTGACAGCAATATGACACATTATTATGTATTCAAATATGGAACATTTTATAAAGGTACCAATAAGTTGAGTGAAGTCCACATCCAGTTTTTTACTGCCAAAGTCAGGGTCCATTCCATTGCGCTGCAGAACCACCTGAGACACACATTCTTCTATCACCTTGTAGTACTGAGGCCTGTGGGGTCAGGAAACAAAGCATTGTAATTAGAAAAGCAATAGAAATATATGAGTGACACAAACCCTACAAGACTAATTAACTACAAATGATTCTCTTATCCAAGCTAGAGGTCACAAAATGCCAAGTCAAAAAGGTTGCTGCTGGAGAAAACGGCTACCCCATTAAATTTGATCATTTGCTTCGCCCCGTCATAAAATTAGCAGCTTAATGGCTACACAGAACCCAAGTATGTGATAGTCTGTCCATTTCAAGGTGACTGACAGTAGTCAAGGCTACGCTTGCCCTCTTGCATAATTTGCAATCATCTTTGCCAATTAGAGCGGCCATAAAAAGTGAAATGCAAATCTAATCATTGTAATGTGTGTAATTGAAAGCATGATGACCAGAAAAACATGTCAGCCAGTTAGAAGTGTGACTGAGCACTAGGCGTTGTCAAGCAGGGTGTGTGTGAATCAGCCTGAGAGTTCACTGCCACCACACAGGTTGCTATGTGACCTTTTCTCTGTAGCATTATCAACTTTAATTGCAAGTGACATTTAACAAACACAAAGCCATCTTAAGCTTAGCTGCAAACTGGGAAATATTTACTTTCCAAGCGAGCCACTGGCCACAGATGGATGTGTGCATTCATAACAGAAACAACTACACTTCTTTCCCCCCCAAAGGGCTCCATTGCTTGTAATCTGCAACATGAATTTCAAACTGTGGTAGAAAATGTACCTAAAAGCTTCACTTGGGGGAAAAATCTGAGTGTATGAAACATTTTGCATTTACTTAATTCATATGAATATTTGGAGCTGGAGAACAAATGGCTCTCAGATTTAACAGACATTTAACTTCTTTGTCACCTTTGTGAATAACAGGAGTTCACATGGACACAGAACGGGTTAGGGTGCCTTCCTTTGTCAGTATTTCAAGATTCCTCTGATTTTCAGGAAGAAGATTAACTCATAAGCTGTTTTAGATTCCCAAAGGCTCTTTAGGAAAATGTCCAAAATGCTGTGCTTCTTCTTGACTCTTTTTTTTTTTATTGCCATGCTTATTTAGCTCTGGTGGGAGCTCTATGTTGGCAAAGGACTAATTAGCTGAGTCATTACATCCAAAGCATTTGCTAAAATGGAAATGGCAATGAGCTCCATACTTGCACATACATTTACTTTCAAAATGACAAAAATTTACTCTAAAATGAACCATATATGCATTCAGTTTTAATCTATGGAAAAACAGTGTGCACACACACTGCTTAAGTCATGAAAACAATGCACAGTTTTATCCATCTGGCCTCTGGTCATTCTACGCCAAAAGCATGACAATGATTACACAAGATCCATAAGTCCCTTTTAGATAAACATGCTACAGCTAATTATTTTTAGCCTCACTAGACTGTCCAATTGATTTATATACAGAGCTGCCTAAAAGCCTGAGGTTTTATGACAACTTTGATTCAGATAAGGAACTTAGTCTGATCAAAGCCTAGCTGTCTGTTGGCCCTACATGAAAGCATTAAGGGAGGAGGAGCAATACTGTTACTAAAATGTGATAATTGATTATAGCAGGCAGAACCGTGAACAAAGTGTCTGTTGCCAGGTAGGTTAATTTAGTCAGAAAAGACTAGAAGTGCTCTGTATGGAATCCAAATATGTTTGAGAGAAAAAGGGAAATGAGTGATAATGAGGACCCGTCAACTCTCTAACGTTTAAATTCAAAGTCTACATTCTCCTGATATTTTGTGGGTGGACAGACCAGATGATGTTCTAAACAGAAATGTGAAATAGCATAAAATGCCTTGCCAAAACGCATAAAAATACATCAGCATTTAGGTGTGCTGTTTTGAAAGCGTGAAATTCTATACATTAAGCTTGAGCTGGTGGATTCGCCCACTCGTGACTGGCACAAGCTGGTGAAAGCTCGCTCGTCACCTCACATGGCTTAAGCGCCGTGGCACTCGGCTTACAACTGTCACCAGTGCACAGCACATTATTATCTCAATAAGCCACCCTATTTTCCCTTCGTCCTCCATCCTCCGCCGCCACCGAGCAGATAGAGGCTGGGTTGGAGATAAGTAGACATGGAGAGAGTGACCCAAAACTGTCAGACCCCTCCACATTGGGCAGGGGCTGGGCTCCCGAAGCAAACATATGTCCCCAGTATCATCAACAACCTCTTCTTTTACTTTGGCACCTTCGTTTCTCCCAGTGATAGCTCGCAGTTCAGCACGGCCCCAGCCAGTTGATCCAGCTCTGCTCCACATAACCAGTGTAATCCCTATATCATCGGGCTCCAAAAGTGCAGATCTGCTCTATATTTACTGGGCGGGTTTGATGTGTTCCCATTCATTAGACTTGCAAGGAGAGATTAATTATCCAAAATAAACCAAGCTCTAGAGGGGAGAAAAACAACTAATGCATTGTTAGGAGGAATTACAGTTGACAGAGCAGTTACACACTATAGACCGTCTTATGATTAGAATACTAATTAGAGTATTCAATGAATTATTGTTTAATATTATTATTTGACAAAAGAATAAAGGTACCAAGTGCACCATAAATTCCAATGAATGCAATCATAGAAACAACTTAATCTCAGACAATTAAAATATTGAGGCGCTTCGATTACTGTACAAAGCAAGTCAAACAATGCTAAAACTGTCATAGCGTTCCCGGCTTCTACACAACCTCTGACCTTATAGTTGTGTGAAAACCGTGAATCTTTACGGTGGTATTTCACATTTGGCCAATTTTAAGCACAAACTAGAAAGCTGCTAACTTTGAGGACGAAGACTGAAAAAGACAGATAGTATCTATTGGAAATAGCTGCATGCGCTGCAGTACTGCATCTTCCATCATCCCAACTCCACAGCTGTGATGTATAGGGAATAAAATGCCTCAGTCATAATACATTTCTGCTGCTAATGTTTGTGTGTGCATGTGTGTGAGCTTCTGCCTACGTTTGTTATGAAGGCTGGGGAGAAATAAAGATTCAAAAACACATCTTTAAAAAGACCATCGGTTTTTTATGAGCATAGGTGCTGATCCATCCTTGCTGTTGCCTCACAGAGCCGAACGAGGACTCGGGAGCTGAGGTGGACATGCCAAAACTAGATAGTTAATGTGAATTCTATTTCTCACTTCCTCTGAATAGATGAAGAATACATAATTCATAACTCCACGGGAAAAGCAACTTGTCTTTGGTAAATTCATCTTCCCCTCATCCTCCCTTCATCTTCAAACTTTCTTTTTTAAGTCTTATTTCTGCAAAAAGGTCTGACACAGCATGGAAATAATCACTGGCACTTTGTTCAGAGGAGTCATGACCTTACTTCCCAGCCGCTGACTTTCCTTCTTTAGTTATAAAAGAGAAAGCAAACCCCACATTTTAATACGCCTTAATTTTATTTCACAGAATTATGTTCCAGCGCACCCCAGCTTATAGTCATTAATACAGAGCAAACTAATGGTGGCTATAAGCTATTTTTACAGCTGCAGTGCACCACTTCAATTTCCATTTGGCTTTCAACTTGGTAGAGATTTATCCTCACAAGACAGATTCCAACATGTTGAATACATGTCATAATACGTATAAAACACAGACAAATGCTGCATGCCTGCTTGGTCTGAAACAAAAATATCAACAAAAGGTCAAGAATGTGGAAAAGAACACACTGAGAGCTGAGCGTGAGCCTCGCTAGGTCGTCAGTCAATATGTGGCAAGGCGTATGTAAAAAGCCAGCAGAACCTACCTGATGTAATAGTCGTTCCTGATGAGCAAGAGGTGCTGAAGGATTGATAGGAAGTAGGGCTCTGAGACAGTGTCTTTCACCATGTTGGACAGGAGATGGTACACCTCATTCATATCGGTGCAGGAGCTAGGTCAAGGAAAACTATTCAACAGAGTTGGGTTTTCATTTTTTGAGTTAAATCCGGTTAAGAGAGGACATAGTTCGACATTTTTATTCAGTCCCTGTAAACATTCATTTTTTTGTTACATTAATTTTTTTCAATGAACCAGTTTAGTCCCCCACTTAAAATTTCTTCACTCAATCAACAAAGGTTTAATTCTTTGAAAGAATCTCTCTCAGGGGAGCTGCGGCAGTGTAAACAGCTCAGCTGAAAGGAGGGGTTGGCGATGAAGAGTCCTCCCTCAGCATCACCTGTCAACCCAGGCCTTTTCAGGACATAAGAAAACACTTGATGCTGGAATGTTCCAAGTGAAAATTGTTGGAGGGTGCGATTAGTCCAGGACAGATGTATAGAGGGAATTAAAAGTACTCAGAAGCACAAATTTGTGTTGTTAAATTTGCAAAAGCAATTGATTATTTGCCTTAGGTTTGCTATCCCCCACAGGAAGCAAGATGGCTTTCACATCTAAAGCAGCTACAGCATTTTATGCTTATTTGATTAAAACTAATACAAAGAAGCTAAAATATGTTTGAGATTGAAATAAGTGACTCAAAAACACTATATAATGTACAATACAGGAGAAAATTGGCATAAATAATACACTGAAACACAATACAGAATTCAGTGAATATGGTAATAGATGATTAGTGGGAATATCTGTTGAGGATATATCAAATTTGCTTTTCTCAAACATTCACTTGTGTTCTATAGGTATAGATCTTAGAGGCAAAGGCCTGAAGAAAATGAAAGATTTGAAGTCTAATTTGTTTACCTGAGGAAGGTGAATTTCCCTGTGGAGACTAATTGTGTCTGAAGATGCTGATAAGCCTCTCAGATATGCACAGATGCAGAAAATGGCAAACTAAAGAGAAAGTGTCCTGATAAGCTTGCAAAGATGAAAAGCTGATTGCCGCCCCGAAAATGAAGTGTGGATCTTGTTGAAACATTTACACGCAGCAATGTACGAACTCAAAACTCACCTGACACAAAACATTTAGGAAACTGCAATCAAAGAAAAAACTTTTCTCCTAAATACCGCTTGATGCTTTTTGTCTTTCTTTCTCTGCCTGTAATTAAACTCCCATTCAGCTTCAACATTTTAGGGAAACTGGATTGAGCATACAAGCTCCTCTCAAGGATCGTTTCTCTCCCTGGCAGTGCGTAGTATGAAGCCCAGGAGAATTACCAAACCTCAGAGATTCAATTATAGCCTCACTACGGCTGCATTTGAGAGGACATGAGAAGGAGCTCACACTGGGAAAGTATCCAAGTGGCTTCATCTATCACTAAACTGCAGACATAGACCTAATGTAAA
>JAVQJG010218690.1:0-14328 GCA_036024015.1 Craterocephalus amniculus
GGGCGGCCATCCACTCTCGGGCCGGGCGCGAGTTTCACAAGCCGCTGGTGAAGGAGGGGGGCGACCGACCACGACACATCTCCTTCCGCTGGAACTGAGGCGAGGGGGAAGAGGGGGGGGGGTGGGGGGTACCAGTGCAGGATCGGGGAGGGACTGAGATAACGGGGAGGGGGTATGGGCTGTGATATGGAATATAAAATGCACTTTTTCTTAAGTTTAAAAAAAAAACATAATAATTTATTTTTTATTTTTTTTTATTTGGCCTTCTAGAAGAAGCAAATGCTAAGAAGAGTGAAATCCCATTTATGTTTTGACTTTAAGTGTGCATGAGCATATGGATGCATTAGATTTGGATTTTTTTTTTTCTTTTTACTTGACTGTACCTTTTTTTCCCCCCTCCTTTTTCGGTATTAGCTGGCAAAGCTGCTTACATTTGTTGTCGAAAGTAACATGAAATTTAAGTGGGGGTTCATCATACCTAATTCAGTATACGAACTATGAAAGTTGAGTTTAAGAAGGGTGCATTTTCTTATTTTTGCAGGATTAGAGAAGAACTGTACCATTTACCAAAGGTCGAGTGCAAATGGTTGGAACTCGGTTTCACATGGATGGATTGTTGAGTTTTTCAAGCAGCTCAGTGTATAGCATCTGGCCACGTCACAAAACAAAATCTCCCCTCAGTTTGGCATTCGCCTTTAGATTGCTGGCATGAGTTTTTAGGACTTGGTGTGAAAGTCAACACTTTGTAACCAGAAAGGGCAAACCAAAGATTGGCCTAAAAGTACATCGTCAAAAAAAAAGAAAAGAAATAAAAAAAGTAGTTGATCTGAGGGTTTCAGGATAACGCCGTCCTCTTGTCATGCAACAGAGGAAAGGCTGCAGTTTCGGTTTGTGGGTTTCAGCAGATAGACACAGCCCTCAGGGCTCAGGTATTGGCAGTAGTATTTATTCACTTTATATCGTCAGGGATATTAGCTCTGGAAGCTAACATGCTAACGTAGTACTAACTAATGGGAATGCACAGTCCAGTCTCCCTGAGCTGTCCTCATGGTGTACCACTGCACGCTCTGCTGTGACTGGAGCTTCTATCACAAGTGTTGTGGTTGGATATGGTAGTAGCTAGAATTTGCTGTCACAGAGATAAAGATATTATTTTATACATGGCCTGCTGATTTTTGTACAGTGTTTTATAGCTGATTATTTTGTCATGAACATATATACATTTATTATGCACTACTTTTTCTAAATATTTTTTTCAATAGTCATTTTAGGCACATTTTTCACAAATGGGAGAACTCCTTTTGCAATACCTCATTTTTTTCACTTGGTGAAAAATAATTTTGTACCTTTGTTACTAAAAGATCTGCATTTATGGTAAACTTAATTTAAAAAAAAAGAATGATATAATTTTCAATTAGCTTTTATATATTTAAGTGCTGGTAAATCTAAAAAAAACTGTCTGGTGCATTGGTGTGATTCTGTAGATTTAAAAACAAAAAGGAAAAAAGAATAAACATTTAAAAAAGAGGCTATCACTAGCCAATCGTATACAGATTCTCCTATCTCCTATTAAACATAATTGCAGGATCCTAAGGCATGGTAAGACCTTTCTAAACGGATTTTGATAGTCTTGAATATAATCTGATATTTTGCTCTAGGTGTAGTAAATAAGATTATTATGATTATTGTTAGGGTAAATGTTTTGGCTTTAGTCAATGTGAAATCTTCCCCTCTACCACTGGAGTGGATATCAGCTGTATGAATATTTAGATCCTCTTTCTGGGACCGCCTGTAAGTTCTACTTATTCTCGGCATGCGTAAGAGATAACATGGCTAGTGATAATGCAGGACCTAATGTAATGCACTAGATCTTTTTCCTTTTAAACCTTTTTTTTCTTTTTCTCTTTGAGATAGCCTCTCTTGTAGCCTCTCTTTACATGATGGAGTCTGCCTTCCTTACACAGACATGATGTTTATGCAATATACACCGTGACAACACTTTTGGATGTGTTTTTGTAATGTGGAGGACACTCAGTAGGACATAAATGAGGAGACTTGATCACTTGACCCCCCTTTGTGATGTGGCATGCTTTGGGACATAACCTGAATGTGATTTAATGTTGCAAGTTATCTTTGAGCCATTATGTGCAATACTTATTCTTTCCAGAAACAGTTCTCTGCAGTGTAAGTCATTTGATCCATATAAATCATGCAGTCTTTTTACATTTTTTTTTCGTTTCCTGTTGTTCATGCTGTTCATGTCTGCAAAAGAAAAAAAATAATTTATACCTGAATTTATTTTTAAACATTAGTTTTGTGCTTATTTACTTATTTTGCTACTACCATGCTACTGTGATTGAAAAACATTGTATATACTAGGTCGATAATGTATTTAGCATTTGCTATATTTTCAATTGAAATTGTATAACTATCATTTGGATCAGATTTTTTTTGGGGTGATGTGTTAAACTCGTTGATGTGTCTAGTTTTTCTAATTGCTGTAATGTGCTCTACATTTTCACATGAAAAGAATATTGATTATGTCTGTTAGTATTACTTGATTGCAAAATTTCAATAGTTTTTAATTGAATGCTGGGAAGGTTATATTTATTAACTTTTTTTCTTTTTACCTGGTATCATTTTGATTTTTATTAAGTCATTTCACATTTCTATGTAAGTTCTTTTTTATTTTTACATTTTCTTCCTGATTTAATTTACGCTACAATACAGACGTCAGTTTTTATAGTTGGTTTGTAGTATTGAAGTAAAATGGATTTAATGTCATATATTCATTTGCTGCCAACTGTTTGTAACTGTATGCATACATTTGAAGTATTTGTAATGTGAGAAGTTGAACGAATAAAACAGCTGTGAGGAAGAATATCTGCATAATGTTTGCTATTGTTAATTGATGTGCTAATTTGAGGCGTTTCAGTGAACTGGATCTAGTGGGGACCTAACCAGGGTGGCCCTGCCTTTTGCCTGATGCCAGCTGGGATAGGCTCACGCTCCTATGCCACCCTGCTTTGGAAAAAGTGGGTATGGGGGATGGATGGAATCGTAGACCCAATATGTTTTATTATATATGTATGTGTGTATGTATGTGTGTATGTATATATATATATATATATATATATATATATATATATACTGTGTATCCATCCACCTGTCCTTTTTCAGTTTGAAAAAACTTAGCATTTGTGACAATGTAGTACAAGCTGAACATCATCATCCCTCCTTTTAATGGATTTACTACTTTTTTTCCCCCATTTTGATCCACAGACATTAATCCATATGATGCTTCTATAACTTGGCTCAATTTTGTTTTATTTTGGTTTGGTGGGTATAATTGGGAAAGATGCACACTTGTCTCACAGCTTATAGGAGTGAAAACTGTACAGGTGAGGAAATGGTTTATTACTGCTGTGGCCATCATAAAACCGAAGATGTGTGAAACCAACACAATAAATCATAAGAACAGATATGATAGCAGGATTCCATCAACCAAGCTTTTGTTGAATTGTGAGCCTGACTAAAAAGGCTTGGGACAGCACAATGTCATCAGGGACGTGGTTGATTTAAAGCTTGTACATGAGCAAAATTTAATTATTGGATCTTAATTCTTTACAGAGACTAGGCACTGAGCATCACATAATTCGAAGATGACAGTCAAATGTAGTGATGGCTGGTCTTACCTTGGGATATTTTATTATTAAATTTGGAAATTAGATTTCCAAATTAAATTAGAGGAAATGTATAAGGGATATTTTTGTTAATATGTATTTATATTTAAAATTCTGCTGAGTGCTCATGATCTCTAACTGGTTCAATTATTTTACCTACATGATGTGACAAAGGAATTTTTGGATTGACCCAGCAGAGACTTGAACAGAAAACTAGTTCATTCCTGGAAGGATGAAGATTTCCACCAAATCGGAAAAATTTCTTGAATACTTTAATCTTACGCATTCTATACAAACAATTATTTAATACTTCTAACAATATGGTCTTTTCCCCTCAATATAAAGCAGCTTTCAGGAAGCACTGCTGACTCCCGCAGGCGCTGACCATACTGTAGGCGACACATAAATAAGGATAACAGCGCCCCCTGCTGGCTGATTGCAGCTGGGTTATTTCTACTGAATCATCCATGATTCTGACAATGAAAAAGATGCCGCCAGCTAAGACTAAACATGTACCCCGGTTTGGATCACAGTCGGTCTCCAGTCAAAGAAATGAACCAGGGGTGGACCAGGCCGAATCCTCCACAAGGCTTCATAAGGAAAAGCGTCGGAGCAAACTTAGTAAAACTGCGCAGGAAAAAACAAATCGACCTGCATTTAAAGTCAAAATGCCAAAATTAAAACCCACCCTAGTCATAAAGCTGAACGAACATGGTACAACACCCCCCAAAAATGCAAGGAAGGCTGCGAATGATAAAACTAAGATGACTGGGGAGAAAAGACAAGATATATCACGTAATATTACTTTTTGAAAAATCATCTAAGAAGTTAACAAGCCGTTAATTATTGTTTGCTAGCTGTTTATGTTTGGCGTAAAGTTAGCTTAGCTCTTTTGGGTAAGAGATCAATTAACCAGGCCAAATTATGCGTTTTATAATTATTGCATTTATTTATTTATAGATAAATTAGCTTAGTAGCTATCAACGTCATAGTATATCTTTGTGTACAGTAATAAATAACTAATAAATAATATTTTGTTCATATTTACGAGGCTTTTTTGTCACACTCAATACAAAAGAAACGCTGGGGGAAAAAGAGGAACCCCGGCTTAAATGAAATGAAATGATTAAAATAGTTTATTCACCCTCTATGTGTTCCTGCCTTCTTGCAGAGTATTAAAAACATATTAATGGTTTTACATAACATCGTTTGAGACTAATGTCCTTTCTTTTGCAGTGTTGCTCAAATGGCTATTTTAAATCTTTGTTTTTATGTGGCTGGCGTTGTGCCTATACATAGAGCTAACACAAGTTGTTTTAGAAAGTTTTAAGAAACAAAGGATGGATAAAAGTTTATCAAGACAATGAGGAGCCTTGTATTGAAATGCTGTGCTGATGTTGCTGTTTTTAGGTGCCAACCCTGCACCTGCCCTCACTGATGGAGATGTTTTCTTTTTCTCGGAAAGATCTGACACCAACCCAACAAATGAGAAGGAAAAGGTAAGCTGTATCCAAAGTATGCAGTGTGTTAAGACACCAGACTAAGGAAAAACTCTGTGTGCCACCATAAAAAGATCAAACTGATAAATCCTAATAAAGAAGATGTGTTTTGCATTCTTGTTACCCATGGACTTAACAACCGTACTAATTCAAAACCTTCCTTTTCCCCTTTTCTTATGTGTGGATAGGCCCAGCTTTCAGTTCTTCGGACCATTTCCAAGATGCTGGAGGAGAACCAACTTATCAGAGAGAGACTCGCTGCCTTAAGCCAGGGAATCTGATCTGTGTGGTTCAGAAAGGCTCTGCTATACAAAACCTCTCATCAGCAGTCATCTTAAGTAATCTGAAGTGTTTTCCAGATCAGACTTCTAACTAGTGGGTGCTTAAGTTTCCTAAGTGTACAGTTTGTCTATGGAATAGTTGTTCTTATATCAGTCTGCATAGAGACATGTTCAACCAATGGACAAGTTATATTTTTTTGTGGTTTCATTTTATTTAGTCTAACAGTTAAAAAGTTTATCATATGGGCTGCTAAAATGTTTCATGTAGTTGTGTAAAGCAGTTTATATGAATACAGTTACTCTGCAGTGCCTGTTCTCTGTAAGAAACGCGTTGTTCAATGTTGGAGACTGTTGCAGCAGTACAATAAATCGTCTTGTTACATGCACTTTGTCTCTCCTAGTTACAGTGAGTAGTACAGGATCATATATGCCTATTAAATTATTCACACAGCAAACCATGAGAAAACAGATTTGTTTTGCATTTAACAATAATTATAATTTATAATGAGTTCATCCACGGAGCAACTTGTCACAGTTATTGTAAGTCCACCAGAGGGTGCTCCCACTTCTAGTTTTACTTTGTTATGGGGCTTCAGTGATGAGTCACATGCCACACAAAACAGTTTTTTTAATGAAATAGGGTAAAACGTTTCTACTGCTGCAATCTGCAAAGCAACACAGTTGCATTAGGGATACAAATAGGTTCTATTTTGTTTGGGTTGTTTGTTTACGTTTAGTTTATATTCTACATACAGTGGCATTTCTTGTCCTTTAAATAAATGAATGTTTGGATATTGTATGCCTTCCAAGATTTTACATATATATTTACAAAGGCAAGTTTGCAGTGGCAAAAGAGAATACACAAAAGAAAAGAAGAGATTAGACAGAGGAAAATATAGAGACAAGGATACAAAAGATAGAAACCACAGATGGAAAGATCAAGATAACTAGCTGCTGAGACTGCAAAGACACAGAAAATATCCTATGGCCTGTGTAAGAAAACACAGCAGACAATCATCATGAGCACCTGCATGAGTCTGAGAACCACACACCCTCAAGAGAGGCCCAGCCCAGCACCTAGGAAGACAAGGCCTTTCCAGACCTCTGCAGGCCCCATAAAAGCCTGTGTGTAAGGAGGAGGGGTGTGTAGACAGGCATGGCCAGAAGGAAAGGAGCTTCCCTGGAAGGTGATCCACCCCACTTTGGACAGTAGGCATCCTCATTTCCCTGCAACCCCTCCCCCACAGGGGAGGATAACCTGAACTCCATCGAGATCTCAGTCAAAAGAGTTTGAAACCTTCTGTAAGAAAATGATTTTAGTCAGAATTTTTCATAGTACGCTGAAACTGACTGGTAAAACTAATCAAGAAGTTATGGCATACTTATTTCACTATAACTATTAATGGGTAAATAAGAAATTTTTGTATTGACCTGAACTTTCAATGAAGTTTAAAGTTTATTTTCCTTAACAAGATTAATGTTTGTTAGCCAACTTCAGACCGCATATGGCTGTGATTATTTAAACTGTGAAATAATTGATGTTAAACTGTCGAGTCGGACAATTTGATTTAAATCGCTGTGCAGTTTCTGAATGCTTTGATTGATGAGCCTCATTGCCTGTGTTCAGAGGCCAGTTCTTTACCCTTTTCTGTCCGGAACACAACGCGGCAGCCTTATCAGCCTTATCAGCCTTCTCAGTAAACCTCTTGCAATTGCTCTGCAAGTACAGTAATATGTGTCAGAATACACTGTGCAGTCTTTTTATGTTTTCATAGAGCAATGTCTGATGAAACTGCATATTTTAGTTAAATATCTCAAAAAGACTTGTTGACTTTCTTATCTTTTTGTTATGGATTAATAAATGTAAGATGTTAGTGGTAAATTGAGCGCTTTTGCTGTTTGTGTTTCCTGGTATATGGTGAATCACTGAGTCCATCACACCACAGAATAAATGCTGTGAAACATGTCTGACTTTTGTACACAAAAGGCTACTTTGAGCCTTTTAGAAACAAACCCTTAACTTCATAGGTTATCATATTTTGCATAAAACAAATACTGGATTTGAACCAGTACCGGGGCAGTTTACTGAGGGTGCACTCAGAGTAAATGACTCGGTGCAGTGATTGGCTGTTCATCAGGCTGTGGGGCCATCACAGTTGCGGTTTCTTTGGAGACTTGCAGACTGGAGGTTGTACCTCCAGACCACACTGCCAAGCCTGTTGATCACTAGTTTGCTGGCTTTTTTACATGGCTAGAGGCCCGGGGATGTGAACTTTAAGACAAACTAGGTTTTTTTTTTTCTTTACAGAGATTCAGGAAATAATTATCAGAAGACTTGTGGTAGATGAGACCTAGAGTAAGTCCACCATTCCTTTAAAATGTGCTTAAACGTTTGAACTGATGTGACTTTATATAACACAATTTTTTTTAGCATCCATAAAAAACTAGTTTCCAAGTTAAAACACCTAGATAGCCATTCAGCGTTCTGCTTTTCTTGATGCATGACTCATTGTGTTCTAACACCCTACATAACACATCCTGACTAAAATGGCTCAATACGAGAAACAAAACCTGGTAATGTCAGCACATGTTAAAGCTGTGGTGGCTGACTGCTGACTCTTGACAAAATCTGTCAGAATCAAAATCACCTGGTGGTTCAGAACAAAATAACTACTTATACTAACTTTTTACTGTAAGAGTGCTGTGGCATTTGGCTGACTTGTCTATTTAGAAGAGACACAAGCTGTGTTTGTGTAATATTTTCAAGAAAGTATGAAACAGACTTTTAAAATGTCTGAAATACAAAATTCAAATTAGGCATACTTACAAAAAACGGTTTGGAGACGATTAACAGTGTTGCATGATGTCACCAAAACAACTTAGCCACTGAACAGAATAGAGAATATATTTAATGCCTAACCTGGAACAGAACCAGCCATCTTTTAAAAACCATTTTCAGTGTACTCAAACAATTATTATAAACAAGTAAATATATTTTCTCAGAGAGCAAAGTAGTTAGTATTCTCTAGATTGGTTGTGCCAGTTAAATTTTAGCTGGATTCATTTTCAAAAGTGTTGTCAGCTTCTATTGTACACATTAAGTCATTTGTTCACAAACTGCTCCACAACAGTTTCAATAAATATACATTTGTTCTGGAGATGGACTCTTATAATTTTTACTTTTCTCTGATTACAGATGGGTATGTTCATGCATATTCTTGATTAAAATTTTCCTGCTTTTCATGAAAAAGTGAACTTTCACTCTTGCCCTGTCAACCACAGTATGTCCCTGCCAATATTGCTTTATTATGCTTTACTTTCAATGACACCATACCTTATAAAAAGCTATATTAGACTTTAAACTAATATTTTACTGATTAAAAGTTTACAACTGAAAGAAAGAATGAAAAATGCTACTTTTAAAAAAAATATAAGACATAATTTTCAATTTATAGAAACATTTAGAGCAGATCTTCATCTTGTGGTTATACTGTCATAGCCTTGATATTTTGGGATGTTTTCTCTAATCTCAACATTTTTTGCATTGCTTGTTTACATCCCTGTGCTTAAATGTTTAACTAAAGACATCCTAAAGGCACAGCTTTCTGATTAAATGACCAACATAACATGCATAACCCTTTTTTATGCCTATACATGCCTGCTGAAGTTAACCCTCCTTACAAGTAAGGAAAGCATTTTCAGCATTTATGGTTGGACAGCATAGAAACATTACATTTTCCTTCAACCAGAAAGAAAGTTCTCGGATTAAAAGTTCCTGTGGAGTTACTGTGTCATGTTTGTGTTTTCTTTAGATACCAATTCTTTAAAGTCGCCTTTCACTGTCCTCACTTCCAGGCAGAGTTTATGATGTTGAAATTTACAGGGAAACAGGCTGTCACTAAGTTTCGTCAGCCATAACTAAGTCAGCAGGGAGCATCTGTTTGCATGTGCATGCAGCTGAAGCATTTCACTAATCTCCATGTCCTCTCCTCCGGATAGTTTGTCAAAGTCCCGCTTTAGCTGTGACACCTGGTTGTGGGTGCAATTAAGTGTAATCATGCTGCCTGGAGGAGGTGGTAAAGCCTTGGAAGGTGCCTCCATCTGCAAATGACTTATATTTGTGAGTATGCATCACATACAGAATATTTATTTACAGTGATTTCTAGCATTTCTTTTCATTGCTCAGTCCTGTCATAAAGACATTTTGTTTTGGTTCAACAACTCCAACATATAGCAAATGCAAACATCAAATGTTTAAGTTTGAAAGTAAATAATAAAAAATTATTTGTCTTGAGTTTAATGTCTTCGTCATATTACAAGACTAAGGCAGTAAAGGACTGGGAATGGGCAGAAAATCAAATAAAACCTAATTGCTGGATCATCAATGGTAATTTGTCTGTGCATTTATCTCTATAAGCATGGGACAAAAACACACTTTACTCACCTGTGACCTCATATAGAAATGAATGAGTACTTTCATTGAACAAAAGAGATATTTTGATGTTTGAGTTTAAATCATTGAAGAAAATAGAAGATTAAAATGTAAATAAAAAAGTCAGTGGACAAACTTGCAGGGCTGAAAGGGTAGCAGAGAGAGAGAGAAGAGTGATTGAAATATCCAGTGTTACCATAACTGCAACGAAGCTGAGGACATTGTCTTTAGTGATCAGGAGACAACATTAACAGAAACTATTAGCTCCTCTAACTAGCTTATATCTGTGCTGCTCTGCCACAGTTTCACACAGTCTGTCTGTCCATTAGTCTGACAGTGAGAAGTGTGGGAGTCTGGAAAATACAGTTGGAGCTACTGTGTGTTAAACTGAAACACATAATCCTATTTTCTTGTATCACACTGCAGGTTTTTTCTTTTTTTTTGCAAGTTTGTTTCTTGGGGGGGAAGTAAAGGTAACAACCTTCCCTTCTCCATTTCATTGTTGCCCTGCAACTGTGACATCTCGTGTTCCACTCATCTGGGGTTTTACACTCATCCAAGCATTCCATGTGTGTGTTTCATTATCAAAGCCCTGCTATTATAAGATGTTAAAAGTACCAGCGGAAAAAGTTTCCAAAAACCATAGACAAATGTCCCAAATATTTGCAATACAAAAAATCTCAAGAAGATAGACTTCTTGACCAGAACTACTGCAACAAGCTGCAACAAGTGTGGCAAAAATTCCAAAATATAATGACTAATATCTTCCAGTTGTTACTATATTCTGCTTACTTGCATAAAAACTTGATGAAAGATTCATTTGTGACCTTATTTTATTTCAGTTAATATAATTTATTATGTACATTTTGTGGTCAGGGTCAAAGTTGAGAGTTTGGCTTCCAGCTGCAACAGAGGTGTCCAGTTATGATAACTGAGGTGCCTGTAGCCTGCAGGTTTGAGATGTTTCTCCTCTCTGGCACACCTGAATTAGATTAAATGAATCAACTTGTTGCCTGGTTCTGCACAGGCTTGCTGTTGATCCGTTCACATGAATCTGATGTGTTGAAGCAGGGAAGCATCTCTGTACTCTCACTACTGTAGCTCCCAATATCTTTTGTCCATTATGCATACAGGGTGCCTGGAAGTTGTGCTGAAATGGATCAACGATTCTTTTCAATGCACTTTTATGATATCAGTATAATGAACTGTCATATTACAATCACTTATGTGCAACACAGTAATGCAATGATTGAATTCATCCCCGATAATTATATAAAATAAGGAACCTAGCAAAGTAATAATCTCTGCAGCTGATTATTGCTCTCTGCAGCTGAACCTGCCTTTTTACACTCAGTAAATAAAATAAGATCAAATGAAAAATGAGTAACACTTTTCAGTCATACTGAAAAACAGAAACTATAATATTTAAAAAGAAATCACTCAAACACTAAAAAGTCACGTGGATCGTTTTTAAGTGTTTATTAAAAACTTAATGATTGGGATGCTGCAGATGTTCTTCTTTAAACTAGATATTTTACCTTTAACTGCACGCCAGTACTGTCTTTCTGACTCCGTACAAGTGGAGAGTGTGCTTTCTTGTCTCCAGTAGTACTATTTTAGTATTTGGTAAATAAACAGCTATAGCAGAGGTGGGTGTCAGCTTTATAACATAACTAATCTAAAGACATGCAGGCCACCCCAAATATAATCCTTTCTTTAGACTTGGAGGGGGAAAAAGCTCATTTTAATTTTAGCTGTAATCCACGCCACCCTATACTTATAGCAACATTAAGCATAAGTTGTATTGAGGCTGGTGATGATTATGCTTATTTCTCCTCTGAGATGTTTATTTTGACTGTCTTCAGATGAAATATTGATTTGGTCTTGATTGTCCCATGATGGTTACAGTGAAATAATCACTGGGTTGTTGTATGTTTGGGTGTCTCATTTTAAAGCCTTTGAAGAGGATGTTGCATGGCCTGGAAACGATGCCACCGCTAAAGTAGATGCAGATCTCATTAAAACTCAGGTCAGGTCTGAGGCCCAGCAATATAGAGTCATATAATCATAATCACAGCCCTCCTATGTTTGGATCAGAAAAGTATGCCACTGTGATTTGTTGGTTGCTAATATGACCACCTTTCTTTGTTCTTCTTTCATATTTATAGCTTCATTTGAGGAAACTTCCACTTTTGAGTGCTCCTTTCATGACTAGAGACCCATTTAATGATACCTCAGGTGTTCGTGAGAAAAAAGGAGACGCACATATCAGCACTGGTGTCATCATTCATCTCCTGCACATTTTGCCATCAGAACAATGCGTGCCAGGATGTTCGTGTGAGCTGGAGAATTTAGTTCTTTTGGTTCGTTGCTGCTCTGCTTTGACAGTTTTCTATCTTGAGCCTGCAACTGTAAAGACAAATGGCACTGTTTACAGATTAAAGAGGGAAGATTTTTGTTTAGAAGCTTCTTGAGTTTTTTCCCAAAAAGTACGCATGCTGCTTTTTCCATCTTGATATTTTTGGATGACATGAGAACACCAGAATGTTAACAACACCAAACCAGCGAAAAAACAACAGAAGGGATGGTTTGTTTTTCTGTAACTGCACCCATTTTTTCCCACACTTTTCTCTGTTTTGCCTAAACCAACATACAAGAATCTGTGACAGAATTGTACGCAGCTAAATAAAGATAAATCTGAAATCATGTTTGGAAACAAAGATGAGCACCAAATATTAGCATCCAGCTTTGGTCATAAATGTTAAAATCAACAGATCAATCCAGAAATCTTGGTGTCATTTTGGACTCAGGGTTCATATCAAAGCAGCGACCAAATTAGCCTATTATCAACTGAAGACTTTGTTTAGAATAAGAGGTTTAATGGCTCAGCCTGTTTCATGCATTTGTTTTGTGTAGTTTTAAAGTTTTAACAGAAATCTCTGGGAAAAATAAATCAGTGAGACAAGTGCAGCTAATCCAGAATGCTGCGGTCCTCACAAAGACAAAAAGAAGGGAAAATATCCAGTTTTCAGATGTTGCTCACTGTATGTATAAAGCTCTGAATGGTTCTAGTCCAAGATGACAAAAAAGTAGTGTCAGCCTTTAGTTTCTACTCTCCAAATATCTGAAACAAACTACCAGAAAATCTGGTCCAAACTAAAGTTCTTTTTAATTGGGTCTTAAAACCTTTGAGAAGCTACTGTTGTTAAGATAAGGGATTTCCTTTCAATACATCATCTTGCATCTGTATATTGACAAAGATGATCATGATGTTGTTCACAACTGTGGTTATGATGATATATTTCCCATTAACATCTGTATCATGTTGTTTCTCTTTATTTTACTTTGTTCTGTGTCCGTTTAATTTCTTTTTTCTTTTTTAGTTGGTTTTAATTAATCTATTTTCACCACTTTAATTCTTTTTTGTCAGTTTGAAGTCTCTTCTTGAACATTTTTGGACCGTTCTGTAATACTTTTAATGTTAGTAAAATGTGCCTAACACTTGCGTATACAAGATTTTAAATACATAAGGATAAACAAGTGAAATGTGAGACCATATAGAAAATCAAATCGAAGTTAACCCCTCAAAGGTTTGTTAAACAATTTTTTTTTCCCTCTGTTCTTCTTCTCCCCAAAGAAATCACTCATTCAGATGCATGGGTGAAGCATTATTTGGAAAATGTGAAACATAACAAAGTGTACTTTCAGTCCTCACAGCTAATGTTCCCTGCCTGTATGTGCAGTTATGACACTTGAGTTTCCATATGACACAGCAAGTGTTGGTCAATGCTTTTTTAAATGCATTTTATTCATCAGGTAATACAATGATGTTTCTGCCTTATAGCAAATGTCTCACCACTTAGCTGTGTACTACACCCTGAGAGACCCAGACAGAAGGATTTGTGTGGGTCATGGCTAATGCTTGGTTTGGGCTGGAAGATGTGGAGCAATGTGTTTCAGGTAAGGCTGCTTTGCTTGCAGCTCTACGCTGAGGCCTTGAACTCACCATGTTTGGAGACGGCATCTGTCAGACTTGTTTTGCAATAATTGGTTTTGAATGTCTGTTTATTTTGTGACAAAATAAAGAGGAACACAGCTTGGTGTGTCAACTTGTGTGTGTGCCTGCTGTTTGATCAGTAAATAACACAGAAATTAAATCTTACTACAGTTTGCACGTGTTTATTATAAGGGAGTGAGCCCTTTGTTTGTTTGGATGCCGAGGAGTTGAGACCCTGATTCCACTGTTATCCTGCTGATCACAGATTACATTTTCTCTCAGGGTTGATCACAGACTCCTGGACAGGACGCTCATTCACAGGTGGCTTCTGTTTGTGGGGACATCTGCCTATGAGACAAACACAGACACACATGAGGATTTAGAGGCAAACGAAGCTCTGAGCACATCAATCTTGCATCATCTTCTGGGCATGTCA
>JAVQJG010218702.1:0-12614 GCA_036024015.1 Craterocephalus amniculus
GGAAAAATGTACTGCAAGTCTTACGTAAAGTAAAAAAAATTAGGAAAAATAACTTTGTAATGTCAGAAAATATCACATATGCAAGAATGTCAAACGGTATGTTTTTTAGATAAATAATTATAGTTGTAGTTATTTTTTACCTAGAATTATATGGAAATTATTACAAATTCTGCCTTTAAGGAGCCAGAGACCTACTGTATACAGTACATCAGTGCATGAGACAAAACAACAGAAACAGAAGTCAAATTTAAAAAATGTTTGGCAAAGGTGAAGGACTTTGTAGTTAGGAGTTGTTAAGAGCTCAAATGAGAGAGTTAATATTAATTGAATGCAGATTTTTGTAAACAATGCTATAACCTAATCACATTCCTTTGCATCTGCTTTTTGTGTACCGGTAACAATATTCATAAAAAAATTATTATTACTTGAGATTTTTTGGTCAACTGTCATTCACTGAAAATGAGATTAGGTCAATAAATTTCAGTGAGCTCAAGATACAGTATCACGTTAACAAAACAATACACAAGCAGCATAAATAATTATCTCTTACTGTGAGAATATTTAATTTCTGATTTGAATTGCTCGTTTTTCTTCAGCAGATCTAAAACATTGTTTTATATTAAGTTGCTATTATTCCTCTGCCTTTGAAATAAAATTGGTTTTGAAGCCTGTTTGCCATGAGCAAAGGTTATTACTGATTTTAACTTGTAAAGCACATTGAGACACACTCCTGAGGGAAAGGAACTTCATAAATAAAGATTGATTGATGAATTACTATATGCTTTATTCAAAAGAAGGGATCCACAATGTTAAATTTTTGTCTGATATCCAATACACCATATTTACAACTTATGTGGATGGTAAGCAACACCGATTTAGTCCTTTATTTCTGTTCTTGTTTATTCCTGCTCTTGGTTTCTGATTTTATTTTGTTGTCTGCCAACTTGTATGTCATATCTTCTTTATTTCCTGGTACTACACACCTGCTCTTAAGTCATTGATTGCTACACCTGCTCCTCGTTTAGTTTGTTTTCCTCAGGGCATTTGTATATATATACTGTATATGCTTTGATCTCTTTTGTTCACTGCCAGATTTTCATTGGTTTTTCCCTGCTGTCATTCCTTAATTTCCTATCTCTGCTTCTTAGTTTTGGTTTCTTGCCTTTTCTTGTCTTGAGTTACTCAGTTAGTTATCCTGCCTTTTGTTGTTTTTCTTCAATGTACTGTTTAGTTCTACATCTGTTTTCCTCCTGCCTCTTCACCCTGCTTTTAGGCCCTTCATGCACACACCATGCGTACGACTTGGTTCAGTACACTGCAAGCAAAGGAACTAGAAGCAGTTTGAGGAGAATACAGTAATTTGTTTGTACAGTTTTTATACAAAAAAGGGTTTAAAAGTCAGGAGTTAAAAAGTTTAACAGATTACAATAGAAATGTTTTCATCTAGATGAATTATGTTGGTTCAGGTGATTAATTTGCAGCAATACAGGGGCTGTCATTAAAAATGTTAATGAACTTAGAAATAGTGTCGAATAACCATTTAAATATTAGTGCTACTATTCGTGTCTTTCTGCAGAACAATGTAATATAAATTAGGGATGGCTCGATACCACTTTTTCACATCTGACACTGATTCCGATACTGCAGCCTCGAGGATTAGCCGATATTGATCCGATACCGATCCGATTCGTTTTGTTGTTAGTGATACATACATGTAATAGGCTACTAACTTCTAAAAATATCATGTTCACTGTACAACTGTTCTAATTCCTGAAAGAAAGAAGGAAGGAAAATATGCAATAACATCATTTGTGACTGCTGTTTATTAACCATAAAGCTCAAATCTGATTCAACAGCATTTGTAAACACAACATTCACTGCTGCACCATTCAAACGTTTAATCTAAAATAAAATTGCAAGTAAATGCAAACATTTAAATTAAATAAAAGTAATCCCAGTATATGGTTCGGATCTGAGAGGTTCTAATAAAAAAAAAATCAGATACCCCATCAAGTAATTTGGCCTGGATCTGACTAAATACCAATCCAGTGTATCAGATTGGACCATCCCTATAGATAGTTAACAAAAGCACAACTTCATAAGGCTCCGACCTTTACATTGTGATGCATTTTGCACTATTAAACCCATTTATACTTGACACAGAAGATGGAAATTAACACTGCCCACTTGTGGCAACATATAAAAGACGCATGGAAGCATGAAGACGGTGAAGCATGACAACGTTTGTGGCGGACTACCCTATTTATGCATGTAAGAGAGCATGTATGGGCCATTAGAGGGAACTATTAGGTATCCGAGAGGTCAAACAAGCTTCTATATACACTTATAAAATTTGTGACTATTACCATAAGTTCCTCAGTGTCCCTGTATATGTCCAGCTAGCTTTTTCTAGCATTTAAATCGAATACGTTCAACCAAAGTTTCTTAAAGCTGATTTATGTTTGACGCAGGATACAGATACGCAGATGGATGGAAGGACAGTTTCTTCTATCTCCGCCATTGATTTCGTGTGTAATTTGGTGTGTTTTCAGCAGAGTCCTTATCCATCGCTCAACGCAGAATACCACCGGAAACTTCGGGTGCAGTGCTGAGCAGAAACAAAACAGGGAAGAGGAAGAAGAGGGACGGGAAGAGAAAGAATGAAGATGAGGACAAAAACCGTAGGAATTGCACAAGTTTTTGAGAAAAGGCTATGTGAGTATTTATGGCGTGTTGGGAGGTTGGAAACAACTTTATAGCGGCGCATTACCACCGCCAGCTTGTGTCTGAAACTGACGTCAGATCGCAGGGTTAACTATGCACTGCCCTCTCCAGTGAAGGTCAACCATGGCAACATAAACGGTGCATGGAAGCATGAGGGCAGCAATGTAGGATAGAGTGTTTGAAATGTCCATCCCTATTTACGTAGGTAAGGGAGCATAAATGGGCCTCTAGGATACAGGCTAATCTGTAAAGATGGCACAGTGTATATGAGTAAATAGTCTATCACATACCTAAGCCTTTATGGTTAGCTTTAAACTGTGTTTGTAGCTGTTGAGATGAAACAAGAGATTGATGTCAGGGTTTTTTACGCTCATTTAGTATTTGCTGGGAGTTTGGTAATGTGGTGCTGCCTGGGCGTTCAACTTGTTCAACTTTTTTCAACCCTGGTTGATGATGGATGATGTGGGTGAAGGCATTTGTGGTGTCCCTGAAGTACTTAACATTCATTCTGCAAACTTTGCATACAAATGAGTTAAGTCTGGTTCCTCTTTCCCAGAAAATTGTAGTGTTCAAAGTGCTTACCCTCACTGAAGATGAAGCTGGTCGTATTTCCTGCCGAACATTGTACAACTTTGTGAACAGTCTCTGGCTAGTTTTAAAAGCAGCTACCTTACAGCCTGCTTCTTTCTTAACAATAAAACACTTTCAATAGGGATGCACCAGTTTATAATAATTGGTTCAATTTTTATTTTCACTAAAGTTGAGGTACAGCACCTTCAATATCAAAGTTTGCTTGTCCTGGTCTATGACGTATTTATATTTCAGGATGTTAATAAATAGATAAAATTAAGGACCTGTGGAACTGTGGGTCTGAGCCTTTGTAGCTTTTATTTATCTGCACTTTATGAAATATTGTGTCAAGTAATAAACAACAAACACGATTTGAACTAAGATCCATTAATTGCAGCTTTATGATCTATACTCTGATCAAACCAGTAAAATCAGATTGTTGTTGCATGGATGGTCCTTGCTGGTGAAATTCATACTGACTAAATCTATCTGTGCTGAATTCAGGCCCTGATTATTGTATTAATGCCTGGGTAATTCTTTCATTGTTATACTCTGCTTTTTTCTGATATGACTGTACACACTAAATGGGCAGTTGGTAATATTGGAGATAACAGAAAAGACTAATTCCAAGAAGATGTTATATTCGAACTCTCAAACAGAAACAGACTGCATCAGTGCAGTGACAACAGTGAAGCGTCTATAAACAAATAATGTTTATATCTGAGAAATTTGATTCTGTCACTTAGCTTTTCCTTCCAAATTTTCTAGGAAATCAGAGTCAACAATGCGTTATTACACTATTTTGAATAATTGTAATAATATCTTCAGTCTGGTCTCGGTAGCAAGACGGACAGAGGAAAAGAGTTTTCTCATTTTTTAATACAGCAGTTCAGATTTGGCCTTCTGAAAGCATAGAAATCCAACTCCCCTACGTATACCAGACCACTTACTCATTTAAACACACTAGCAGTTACACACACAAGTCTTGTGGTTTTTGTATTACGCAAAGGGTTTTCAGGGGAAATTCCTTTGAACATGAAACCCAGTGCAAATAGGGATAGTACTGTAAGTGAAGAGAAATAATCAGCATTCCATGAGAACCAACACTATGGTAAACCCCTCTGTCGGACTGAACACACCAATTTCCAACTGACATCATGTCCTGATAGGATTATTGTTGCCCTCCACATCATCAGAAACAGAGCAGTCATTCACATATTACACTCCATCAGAGTCCATCAGCACCTGGCCCAGACACCGCCGAGCTTAGTCAGGAGAAAGGCCAGTCTCTCCATGTTTAGTCTGTTCTTCTGGCCTTTCAAAGTGTGACAAGACCCATGAGGGGCTGAGGAGTAACTGAGGGGACTTACGGTGACAAGACAGATATACACCCCTTCTCCTGTGGACATACATTCAGTGGAGTATTTACTCAGTCTCTGTCACTGTGAAATACTGTAGGTGGAATTAGGCTTGGAAAAAGAACATGTTTGAAGACACTAGTTTTTCATTTTACACCCAAAGTATGTCACAGGTTGCATATACAGTGGGAAATATTTGCCGAATCTCAGACTTGTGGAGTGACTGGTTTAGCTCCATTAAACCTGCTTTGTGTTCAGTGCAGCACTCACAAAACAGTAGAAGTCCATTTTCATGAAAAGACATTTAAAAAAATGTAAACAGCTTTAATGGCGTTAAAAGCAGTATAGGGTTATGATCTATTGCAAATGGATCTGTTTTAATCTCATGATCTTTTCTCAGGTCAAATCAAGTTGTGGCGTTTCTTCAACCTAACCAGAACAGCTACAAAAACCTTGAAGGATAAAACAAAAGGTCAAAGTAATAAACTAAATATTCAAAACGACAAATTATGGCCCAACACAAAAGTAAAGATAAGTCTAAAGATAAAAATCACACACTGGGGTCAAACCCAACCTCCCAGGTGAGAGGTGGACATTGGACATACGTAAAATGTGTACGTATACGTACACAGTTTTATGCCTCATAATTTTATTGCATTTTTATTAAACATTACTACAGTGTAACTGGTTATATACACTACCAGTCAAAAGTTTGGACACACTCATTTAATGGCAAAGTGTATCCAGACTTTTGACTAGTACTCTACTTCCATGTGGCTGTCAACAGTCAGGATAGGACTCCGCTAAGCAGCACACCAACAAACTGAGGCTGTACAATAATACCAGATTTGTAAGATGTAAAAAATCCACATGGACACAATAAAGGAGATAAGCATTTGGTGGATGCTAATTTCTAGAGAAACGAATAGCTGACAAATTGTAGATTTAGATTAATCCAAGATTGGATTCCCTGTCAACACTGTCTATATAGCATCGATTTCAATTTTGCATTTTATGAAGATGTGCAGAACTGATACACTTAACAAAGGACATTAAAAAAACTAATAGAAAAACTGTGTGATCTTGTATGACTTATGGTAAGAGCCCTGTGCCTATTTAGAAGTTATATAATATCTGCAACTCCTAATTTATTTGCTAAAAGGAGTTCCATTGCATACTTATATGCCAGAGGCACAGTTTAGCAAGTTTTGCCTGTCATATGTGTGCTGATGTGTGGGAGAATGTGACTTCTAGAACTGAGACGACACCATCTGCTGTAGAGTAGATGCATCACTCTGTTGGAGCTTGTTGAGGCTTACCTTACAGCACCGTGGTTCAGAGCCACTTTGTAAAGCTGTGGCGATTCTTAGAGGAAGAACAGAGGAGCAGGAGGGCAGCTGAGAAAGTGAGATCGAGTGGCCAAACTAAAATGGACCAACGCCCAGCCTAACACTTGCAAAGATACACACACGGACACACAAATTGGCTGCCAGTAAACACTAACAAGTCCAGCAGTTCTTCCTGGAACAGCACCATGAAACAGCTGTGAGTCCCAGCAGAGCCTGACTCTCCCACTCGCTGGGCCTCTCACAAGCAAACACACACCCATGCCCTCACACACTGATATACATACCACACACTCACACCAATCTAACACACATTTTATGTTGCGCTTTTAAATTAGGTTTCACATAGAGATTTGTTTTCTGTAATAATTTGAATTGAACTTTTGTTCAATCAAACAAAGGCCCAGATGGGATAAGAAATGAGCAACTGCATGAACATGGTGCCTCCATTTCCATTATTTTATGCAGTGACAGTGCATTTATAAAAGAAGAAATTCTAGCGCATTTACACCGCATCTTTACCGCTGATTTCAGGATAGCACTTGCCTGACATCATATTAGTTGTGTGTGACAATGGTGCAAAATTGTATAGGGAAAAAGAGAATTTACAGACTGTCCTCATCCAAAATCAACACCATAGGTCATGTGAAGACTGAAAGGATCTACATTTAACAGTAAAATTATGCAACATCTAACAGTCATGAGATCAACAGTGCACATTATAAAAATGTCCAAAAAGATAGTATTAGACTGTAAAACAACAAAACAAGCTTACATGTAACCAAGCAGGGTGCATGGTGGTGTAGTGGTTAGCACCAATACCTCTCAGCAAGAGGTCACTAGTTTGAGCTTCAGCTGGGTGGGGGGGAGGGGATCATGCACAGCATAATGTATGTTCTCTGAATGCTTAGCTTTCCCTTCTGCTGGGAAATAATTATAATTTTATTATTGTCACGATTCTCACAATTATTCTGCGTAAATTTTAGCACGATGAGTCTTTAAGTTTTAGTTAAGGCTGTCAAAATTAATACAAAGAGATTAGTCCGGGAGATATTTTGGTGGGAGAAGCTTGTTTTGGGGATGTCGTGCTTTATCCCCAGTGTTGAACCAAATCCACCAAGAATCCCTTTATCCTCCTCGTTGATGAAGATTCTAACATTTCTTAAGCCAAACAGATTGGCCACAGGATGACTGATATATCAAATAACTTTGTTTTTGTTCTGTTTTCAAGTTGTGCTGATCTGCCGTTGTGGTTCAGACATGATCTTCAATCTAAAGTGATGATATTGAAGGATTTTTACGATAAATTAATTAATCTTTCAACACCATGATTACTGTGAAATTACACAACATCTATTAAGCGACATCCTTATCTTGTTAAGAAGCAGTTAATCTGACCTTAAACAAACATGGTTACGTGTCATATCTTGGTTGAATCCCACCATCAAAGTTTCACCCATATCCGTCTTTATTGATTTGTGTTAAAGAATTCAGTTTTTTTTTTTACTTTTACACAATTTAAATTGCTATTACTTTTGTTTAACTATTAAGAGGCATGCTTGTTAACTCCAAGATGCCATAACTTCTCATGATATTGTTTCACAATGTATCTTCCCGTTGCATCATAAATAACTCGCATATCAAGCTGCTGTTATGATGTATCAGTGTTTACAGTTTCTTACCCAACCAACCACTGACCAGGCAGTACACTGCTGAAACTGCACGGGGAGCTTAAACATGTCCATGATAAGGCCTTGTTTATGGTAGACAGCAAGTTAAATGTGGGAACCTTATGCAGTAGGCTTCATCTCAGCTGTATGTCCAACAGAACTTGCTACAAAGAACAAGGTCATACAGTAAACGGTGAAGCTGAATTATTGAAGCGTGCCCACTCAACTATGGAAACACTTAAAACTTGCTGTCTTTCTCTGGCACATACTTGGCAATGACAACAACAGAAGATTTTCCAGATTTTGTGGTATTTCCAGATCCTGCCAGTATCAATGTTGACTCACAGTGATTTGGGTCTTCCAAAGAAAACACCTCATAGCTCTGCTCTGTGAACTGTTACAGTGTCTTTCTTAGAATTTTCACACCAATGTATGCCCTTTGCTGGTTCCACATAGAAAAACAAAAATATCGGGGCCAAGTTTAGCCAGGGCCATAAATTGTGTCACTTATAAAAACAACTACAACAACAACAACAAAAAAAAACAAGTATTGCAATGCTTTTACAGTAGCACTACAAATTACTTCTGGCTTTTAATGATTCAAATATTTGTGTTAATGTGCAGAATTAAAAGTGAAAAAAATCAACATGACCTTGTTCAAATGCACAGATCAATCTCACACTACAAAAAGTCTGAAACATGAAAAGATTATTGCACAGAAATTTCCAAATGCTTCATTAGAAGGCACAAACAGACTTAAGGAGGATGTAAGATGCATTGCTGCACTTTCAGTGACACACTTTCCCAGGCTTCGCTCTGGCAAACGTCTTACGTCACTACTTCTGGTCTCATGTGGTTTTACTGCGGTTGCAACTGCTCCAGTTCACAGAGGGAGCAGTGAACTTCTAAAGCCTCTCTGAAGATAACAGATCCATCCTCACATTTTCTGTAACACTTTGGAAAACCGGCTCTGGTACAGGCACCTGGAAGAGAACATTTCAGGACTGGCGTTCCATTTTGGAGAAATCTCTCCCGATTAAATGAAGCCCAGAGCCATTTACAAAGCTTGGGTTCAAATATGGCCAGGTTTGAATGATCTTAGCAGATACTTCATCATAATCTAAATCATGAAGTCACAGTGATACTGTCTTGTGACCCTCCTCCGTGCTGATGTGAGCTGAGCATTTCATTACACACCCTCCTGTGGGATGCATCGTCAGGGAGACAGTGAGTGATGAAATCTGCTCCTCCCTAGAGTCTCTGCCCTCTGCCCAAACTGAATCCGTTCTGATCTACAGGGTGAGGCAGCGAGTATGCAGAGATCAAACAATTATTTGGCTTTGTGGTTAAAGGAAGTGATATAGAAATGTATACGTTGCAGTCTCTCATGTTTCCTGCAGTACTTTTCTTCGAAGAAAAAGGTGTTTGAGATCTTTCTATCTAGATGCTAAAAAGTACCTTGAAGTCAGTCACAAAAGCATCTTTCCCTGTAAAATTCTTTACAAGTGCAAAAGAATTGTAAGAGCCCAAAATGTTACTAATTGTCTGACCTGGCCCCCCTCACAAAAACGTATCAAATTTTTTCCTCGAACTTGCTTTGACAAAACAAATGATTTCAAAGGCTCACCTAGGTATATTTCAAAGTCAAAATCTGTTCATTTTAACACCAAAACCTTTTTTAGAAACTGCACTTTGTGTGGAAACATTGGATCCCTGTGCAAAGGAGAGAACACTTAAATATGAGCTGGATTTTCATCACCTGGGAGTTTTTATATGTCACATTCAGAACAGAGGCTGTCAGATCTCACTACTGTATGTACAGTACACCGTGTCATACGTTAGGGTGATTCATTTCCTTTCGAAATTTGATTTGGCAAAAGTTATTTTGTTTTAGAAAAAGGGGGAAAGTGACTTAACACTAGAGATGGAAGGTTTAAGCTGATCCATGAAGCGAGTATGACTCTGCAGCATCACAGTTATTGAAATTACAGTTATTTAAAGTTAAAGCAGTACTATGCAACTTTCTGACCGAAGGAACACAAGCTTCTGTTGTGATGGCACACTGATATTTATTATACACACTCCTTAAGCCGATGAGGAAAAGAAAGAGGAAGGGAGAGTAAGAGATAAGGCATCAGACTGACTTTTGTTTGCCAGAGAGAGCTCAGAGTAGAAACAGGATGAAAGATGGATGCCAAATTAGGGGACAGCTAAAGGTCAGTGCTGCAGCTTTATTGCTGTGACTTAATTTTGAAATTGCAAGCAAAATAAAGTGGGGATTTCCTCATGTCTGCCTGACTTTAGAATCCACAGATGAATCCAATCTAACCCAACAATGAACAACTTGGTCTGCTTTGTACCATATAATGCTGAGACACATGTTTGTGGTCTGCACATCTTCTTACGTTCTGTTTTTTACTTAAGCTGTGTCATTGTGGGATGCATAGCTTCGCATATATTTGTAGCTTGTATCCATGGATACTTAAACACTTTTCTCAGGCCTTAAGGCATACAAAGCAACAGTTTTGTCACCCTTCTTGCAATATGAAACAATATAACACTCCTCCCAGACTCTGGCAGTTCATGCACTACGTTTAGTTTTCACAGCATGAACTACTGAAGAATGCACTAAATTGCATGCGAGAAATCTGATTTTATTCTTACTGATTTGCAACATTTAGGTTCTGAAGAACAAAAGAACACACCCACAACCCTGCACACTCCAAACAATACCACTTTGTAAAGCACTGATTATTAGCTAAATGTTATGTCCCTCTCCACAGGCTGATCACTTTGCTTAACTGAATTTTTTTTAAAAGCCGGTAGAACAAGGAAATTTCTTCAGATTTGTAAATGTGCTTCTAAAATCTGGCCAGATCACTCTCATAGGATTGAACTCACGGCAGTTTTTTTCACAAATGCGCACACTCTGGTTCAAAAATATAATTTTGAGGTACACTTGTGATATATATTCACAGATCATACGAATTTCTATGTGCATTTACAAAACGCTTCTCATTTTGAACATCCAAAATCTAATGGCTCTCCAACAACCTTTTGTCAAGTTCTGCAGAAGCCCACTATGACTTATTAATTTGTGTGAGGTATGTTGCAGAAGGAACCGGCAGGACACGGGTCCAAGAAGTCCAGATTTAGTCATCCTTGAGCTAGACCATAAGAAAAATGTTTATAGTTTGAAAAGAAAAAATGTATTTAATCAAGAATTACTTACAGGTCTGATTAGCATAGGGTAAGGGTTAACATTAATATTAGCATTATTTCTTCTATAAATAGAGCAAGTGAAACAGCATTGTTTACAATGAGTTTGGTGGTTTATTTGTCCCAGTTTAACTCACTGTGTTCAGTAAATGTCTCATCCTTCTTCATGTGGCGGTGGTGTGTGTAGGAGTGATGAAAGGCTGTGTAGAGAAACCCTTCTCGGTAGAGATTCTGCAAATATTAAAATGCAATTCCTTCTCATTTTCCAGGTTCAGCAACAGTAGCCTAAAAAAAAACACAAAAGTGAAGGAAACCAGCATTCTTCCTGAAAGGCACATATCGCAGTGCTATTTGTGTCTTTTGCATATGTTTACTTCTCCGTGCATGGTCAGATATTGTGTGAAAGTGGTGATTTGCGTTTTATACACGTACAAAAAGTCATAGAAAGATAGAGACTTTTTAAGGCATCACAATCCATTTTGTAATCTAATAAAATTGTAGGGTGGCGGATGGATGGTGGGGGGTGTGATGGGGGGTGCTCTGTGGTTTCCAGATTGCTGAGTGCACAAGTGAGTTGAGATGAACAACAGGCAACATATTTTTACATCCAAAGACCTACATTTGAACTCTGTGCTCTAAATGTGGCTCAGTGCAATGCTACCAGCTGAAGACAATAAAACTTTCCTGTAAACTGTGTATCAACATCAGATATAAATTTAGTTGGTGTTTGGATTGCACTAAAAGAGAGTTTGCTAACCACATTATGACGGTTTTCTGGTGTATGTGATGCAAAAGGTGGCTTCCGATTTAGTTTCTGATTTAAAAATGAAAAGGATAATACGAATAAGTGGTCATTTCACTTCTCCCAGAACTTCTCACTTCAGTCAGATCTGGACTGAATTATTCTACAAATTCTTTAAAACAAAGTTTGTGATTTGTGAAACCTTTATTTTGCAAAAAGGGAAAAAAGGGGCTTTTTAAATGTGCTTTTTTTTCCTTTCCTTTTTTTTCCTTTGGCTTATAGATTACTTTAGACCGGATCTTGTTCAAAAACTACAATAGTCAGACCGGTCAAATCTGGACTGAATTATTCTAAAGAGGATAGAGAGTCTTTAGACTCAGACTGTGATTTGAAAAACCTTAATTCTATTAAAGAAAATGCAAAAAAGGTATATTTAGTTTCTTTTATTGAATTGAAAGGGGCCCTTTTGAAGCAAATCAATTGCATTCAGTTGTGAAACAAAAAGAGACAGGGTGGAATGTGTCTGACCTCTAGCTGTCCATCTATTTTTCCGTGCCATATTTGCTATTTGCATCATCTGACTGTCAGAAAGCCTGAGTGGAAGTGCTGTGGACGTTCTGGGCTTTTAGCAAACAGTTTGATGGCCTCAGCTCAAATGGGAGTTTTAGGGGTGGTTCCACAATCCAGCAGGTTTTCTATCTCTCCCTAATCTGAAACCCCTCACTCAAATCAAGATAGATCCAATAGCCAATCAAGCTCTTCATAATGACTCTTTAACTTGTGATGGAGCAAGGAGACATGGGAAACTTGCTGGATTGCGGCCCCCATAGGACCCAATTGAATAGCCCTGTTCTAGAACCTCATGAAACAAACTTTATTGTTGGGGGAGGGGGGGGGGGGGGGTGATTTATTCCCCCAGATGTTCGCCCCCAATAAATAGCAATCTGGTCTTTTTTTCGTGTGTTAGAAGAATTGTCTGTTCGAC